>CAIGQQ010033471.1:1554029-1572041 GCA_903798035.1 Danio albolineatus | reverse complement strand
CCCAGAGATGGGTTGTGGCTGGAAGGGCATCCGCTGCGTAAAACAAAATGCCGGATAAGTTGGCGGTTCATTCCGCTGTGGCGACCCTGGTTTAATAAAGGGACTAAGCCGAAAAGAAAATGAATGAATGAATGAATAATATAATATAATATAATATAATATACATTTTAAATAAAATAAAATAAATTAATATAATACACAGCAAAACATAGAACAAAACATACCTGATAACTGTCCATTTCATCACCCTCAGGCTACAAAAAAAACAATATAAATGTTACAGTGCATCAAACCACATTCAGACATCCTCCAGCGAAATGCTTCAGTAAAAAAGAACGTTTACCTCTTGAGGCTCATTGTTTTTGGTCATCGGCACCTGTCTGATCTGCACACAACCGATGGAAACTCCCAGAATGATCTCTGATATTAATGGCATTGTGCCCGAATCTTGAACTGAACGCACCTCCACCTGAACCCGCCGAGACTGACCCTGACCAACAAAGACACACAAAAACCCTGTGTTAACACCCCATGACAAAAACCCTAAAGTGAAATGATAAACACCGTGTCGATAGGATAACAGAGCACAAATAGAGTCATAAATAAATCAACAAAAAAAGCAAGTTTGCACAAAACAATAAGTCAAATATACCTTGTGACCATCTTTATCATGCATGTGATTAAAAGAAGAAAAAAAAAAAAAAAAAAAAGAGTCCTGACCCCTCGTTATAAGCTTTTTTCTTTTTTTTTTTGTGCTGTCATTCTGATTGCATAGTTCTAGGATAACAAACTTCATGTGGTAATTTATTGACCACACAGGAATATGAATATGTCTGACCTGTTTAAGCTGGAAGATCCCACCCGTGCGAACATCTCGCGCTGGCACCACCTCCACAGGCATGTACTCTCCGTTCTCATTCAGCTCCAGAATCTGCACCCACATCTCCAGTTTACGTGTCACCTCGCTCCACCTGAGGACACAGGAGAGCAGAATAAGTCCAAAAAATAAAACAAATCTTTAAATACTAGATGTCCCCTGCACACAATGTTCTCTGAAAAGCTTGTATTGAAAAATAATTGCCCTATGATGTCAGTTTTCTTCACATTTTTCTTTTTCTGGATTTAGAGGCGACACCATTTCTAATCAACATCTTAAAGGGTTAATTCACCCAAAATTGAAAATTCTGTTATTAATTACCCTGAAGTTGTTACAATCCCGAGACCTATGTACACAAATGAAAATATTTTAGATCTCTCTCATCCTGCTTTGACAACAAAAGTCCAGAATCGTTCAAAGTCCAGAAAAGAAGCCAAAAACATTGTCAAAGCATTGCATGCAACATCAGTGGCACAACCGCAGTCATGCAAAGCTCCAAGAACATTTTTGTGAGCCCAAAAAACAAACAAACAAAAAAACAACAACAACTATAAATATGACTTTGTTCATGTCTTTAAATATGCATTCTCTTCTGCGTCAGGTGAGAGTGTGTTTACTGTGGGCAGTAGTAAACGTGTATCCCAATCTGACGTGGAAAACACAGGTGAACAAAGTTGTTGTTAAATTTTTGTTTGGCACTTAAAAGTATTTTTAGAATTTTACCATTTTGGAAGAAAATACATAAGGTACTGGAAAATATTCTTAAGCTAAATTTTGATATAACCCCAGCTTTTTACTTATTGAATCTTAATGTGAATAACCTGTTTGAAAAGGATGTATTACAGTTATTTATTGTCCTGGTATATTTAGCGAAAAAATGTATTTTGCTACTTTGGTCTGCATCACAGGCCCCATCTTTCAAAATGTGGATATCACAAATTGCTGCATGGCTACCATTAGAAAAACTTACCTATGACAAACATAAAAAAATCTGACAGATTTTGGTCAATTTGGTCTCCCCTTAGGGAATACATAAAAGAGCTCTCTTAAATGAACACAGGATCCTTGTCATTTATTTACAATTTTGTTATGACCTCTACTTAAAGACTACTCTAAAATGGTGTAATTTTACTTATTTTTTTACTAATTTATTTATGTTTTTTTATATTAATTTCTTTGTTACTTTCCATTTTTAAGACTGTACACCATCTATGCATTTTGATGTTATTATTTTATGAATATGGGCATACAATAAATGAAGAATAAAAAATAAAAATAAAAGTATTCTTAACGCTTCATATGATTACAGTTGCAATGTTTTTGTTTCTTTTCTGGACTTTGAATGTCTCTGGACTGTTTATGTCTATGAGAGTCAGAGAGCTCTCGGATTTCATCTAAAATGTTCATTTTTTGTTCTGAAGACAAACAATGGTCTTGAGGGATTGGAACGACATGAGTAAGTAATTAATAGCAGAATTTTATTTTTTGGTGAATAGCCCTTTTGCAAATCTTTTTAAACATTTTGACCGACCATTCATTCATTTATTCATTGGACAACATTTGGTGTAAATGCTTATTTTTGAAAACCAGTTTCAAAGTACTGCACCAAAAAAGAAGAAGAATATCTCAAAAACAACATGTTTTGTGATTAATTCATCCAAAATTGAAAAAATTGCAGAATTAAGACTGTAAATTTGATTTTCATGACTGGCCAATCCACATACATTTACAAAGAGCCATAGAAATAAACATTAGATTGAAGCTCAGTTCTGTGCTCACCTGTCACGTAATGTGCGTGTTTTTGCCTGGATGATGCTAAGGTCCCACAGAGCAGGGTTTCTGCCTGGATCAGCCTGTCTGTGTCCATAGACCTCGATGCCTACAGCACCCTCTGTAAGATACTCGATAAACTCCTCTGTTACGTTCACCGCATGCTCCTGCATTACAGATAGTAAAACAACAGCAAATACAAATGAGTGACACACAACGTATCGGTATTGCATGATAAATGTATATTTCTAGTGTTATCGTTACTGGCCCAATATGAAATAAACAATGGTCTGATAGAATATTTGGATTATTTTTTGTCTACTGTGTGTTTGCATTTGTCTGATATCAAAATAAGCATCTACTGGCCACTATCAGCTTCCAAACACTGAATGATTGGTGTAATATCAGTGTATTCCCTTACCCATGTTTAAGGCTCTTACAAAAAGACGCAAAATTAAAAACAGTTTAATAGCTGATTATTAAAAGTGAATTAGTACTACTAACGATAGGGTTTTGAGGTATAGCATTATGTTTCCTAATTGAATTTACTATCTGCAAGTGAATGCGCTCATCATGACTCGTACCTTCAAGCTATCGAACACCACCATGCAGTGGGGGTCTTTGCTGCTGGAGAAGGAGGCTGAGGGATCTACTTCTGGGGCAACAATGATAGGCTCTACTTGGTCCCAGAAAGAGTACTGACAGAAGACAAAATTGGACAGGTACTGCGGGAGACCTGTAGCCTGCAGGATTTTAATCTGTTGGAGAGACATGAGAAAAATAACTACGAGACAACACTTTTTTTTTTTAACATCGATATAAAGAAGAAATGTTTATTAAGCAGCAAAGCAGTGTATGAGAATGATTTCTGAAGAGACACTGATGACTGGAGGAACGATGCTTAAATTGAGCTTTAATTAGTCAGGTTTAAATGACACTTTGTTATTTATACAATGAAATAACACATGCAGCCATCAGTGAACCATGAGAAAGCCTATTAGCGTTTTTTTTTCTTCAGTACAACATTAAAGGGACATTCAACATTGACTTCCATAGTATTTGTTTTTTTTCTACTACTGTAAGGAAGTCAAAGGTTATCGTTAGCCAACATTCTTCAAAATATCTTCTTTTGTGTTCAACAGAACAAAAGAAACTTAAAGGTGTAAAACCACTTGAGGGAGAGTGAATAGTGAGTAAATTTAGATTTTTGCGTGTACTATCCATTTCAAAATATTTAGCTTAAAATAAAGTCCTTGGTTATTTTCCTTTATAAGACCTCAATGTATCTCAGAGGTGTCAAACTTCTAGAGTGGCGCAGCTCTGCACAGTTTAGTTCCAACTCTAATTATACACACCTTATCAAACTAATTGAGTCCTTCAGGCTTGTTTGCAACCTGCAAGTAAGCATGTTGGAGCAGGGTTGAAACTAAACTGTGTAGGTCTCCAGGACAACAGTTCAACAGTTTGACAACCCTGATGTATCCTCAATAGTTACAGGTAGTAATTTAGTTTTCCCAGTATTTTTTTTTTACATTTATTTTATCTCAAAGTGCAGGTTGACATGGTGTTTTCAGCTTAAACCCTTTATAAAATAAATCAAATCACCATTGTCAACTATCCCTTTAAATTTCAAAACCGGTTTCTGCTTTGCTGACCTTCAGTACTCACCATACAGACCAGCTTGCGCTCCTGTTCGTCTCCGTCCGGGCTGCCGTCACTCTCTTCACCTCCGACTACACTGTCATCAAACCCTCCACCCATCCTCATCACCTCCACATGCAGTCGACCAGCCACCTGACACCAGCAACAAGTCAACAACTCTTCACCAATCCACTGTGCGTGTCTCACGCTTGATTTGACGACTCTACCGCATTCAATTTCACACATCAATCTGCACTTTATCTAATTTAAAACGCTGCTAGAAAAAAAAAATCCTTCAGAAAATGAAAAGAGTCCATTATGAAATATTGAAAAACCACTGATCTTATATGCCTGGCAGATATAAACGCATCATCCTCACCTCTCCTTTCTGATTGATGATTGGAACCGCGTATTGTAGCTTTACATCATAAAACAGACAGGAGAGGAATACATTGGCCACTCCGATTAAACTGTGGTTGACCTGCTCATCGAAGAAAGGGTCGGCTCTCTTGAAGTATGAACGCATCACCTTTGAGATGGAGATAAAGAGCACATATATAGCGTCACAGCTTCAATTGTAATGGGATAGTAACATTTCTGGTGACACTTATATATAAATAGATAAATAAATAAAAAAGAGCATACTGAGTTGTCTTCGTCAAAGTCTTTCCACTCCTGGTAAAGCTCTCTCATGTCCACCAGACGGTTTTCCATCTTCTCAAGAGCCCAGATTTGCTTGCCTTTCCCTTTCCTCCTCACTTGAATAGCGGGTTCGCTCAGTACAGCATCTCTCTGAATATACAAAGAAAATATGATAATTATATGAACATTAATACATAAAGAAATACAGGGTGATCAGAATATCTACGCTGAGAAACAATCTTTTTTAAAATAAAAATAATAATTCTAGAATGTATTAGTTGGACATATTGTGGAGAAAAACAAATTTCATACAATTTAAAAGATGTTTATTTATATGTGCAAATCATCTTTTTAAGAATAAGTCAGAATTTTGATCTTTTCTTTTTTCAGAGCACATTCTGAGCACATTTCCAGTGTTCTGTTTTTTTTAACCAATTTTGTGTAATTAATTTATTAAATCAATACAATTTTAACTAACTTAGATTTCATTGTGATTATTACATAATATATTAATCATATTAGGAAATATATTATTCAACTATAGGTGTTCTTTTGTGAAATTTCATAGAAATAAAAGGTTAAAATGGTCTAAAAAAGTTAAAACCCTCATGCTTTTGTTTTGCAGTGTTGTGATATGTTGCAGGAAAGTGGATGTGAAACATTTTTATGTGGAAAGCATGCTTATTAAAGTTAACTAAAACTAAAACCAAAACCAAAAAACTAAGAACTAAAACTAAAGAAAAAATTAACAAAAAAATAAATAAAAATTAGAAACTTAAAAATAACTGCTTTTAGCTACTATAAATAACTCAAATAAATTAGGATGCAATCCTTCTTCTCTTATGCGCTTTGTTAGAAACACTTCTACACTTCTGTTAGTACAAATCAGCTCTTTTATATTTTTATGCTTTGTACTTTTTTCTACAATCACTTACTCTACATCAAAGGTCTTTAAATAGTTTAAAATTGTCTTTATTTTCTATTGCAAAACTTCTATTTTTCCAAATTCAGATTCTTGCTGTTATAAATTATTTTGTTATTGTTGTTATTTTTAAGGGTCACAAGCGATTGTAAACATTTCACTGCATATCATACTGTGCATGACTCTGTATGTGACAAATAAAATTTGAATTTGAAAAACAACATGAAAATCTAAACATAAAAAAATACACAAACATTTGTAAAAGTTACAGTCTTCAATTAACATTAAAATAGAAATTATAAAAACTAAAAACTAATTCAATCTATTAAGAAAAACTACAACATAATATATTGTTTCAGCATCGATATCGTAATATGATCATTCGTAATAGCCACATTACGAGTATATGCAATGTTGAGTCTGGATTAAGATTGATCAATTCGCAAGTGTTTTTTTTAGGCCTGTGACTGTGTGAGGGCTTTAAAAGCATTCAGGCTTTAATTATTGTACCGTTTGTAACTTTGACGAATTAAAAAAAACTATAAATTTTGTTTAAATGTTTATAAAAAGAAGACTATGCAGTATTTCCTTACATTTGATTATTCAATTACTGTATACCTGAATACAGTTCAACTCCTCTAAAAACAATAAAATGCTGTTTATTTAATTTGTATCTTTTTCTTTATTGATTTTATCTACGTTTGTCAGTTGTTTCTTATATTTTAAGCATATGCACTCCCTTACAGAATCAACCCAATCAATTGTTGCAAATAATGCAACTAGTAAAATTGTATTCATATTGCAATATATAATCGCAGAATAAAAAAATACCAGTGTTAGATTTTTACAATACCGTGCAGCCCTACAGCTAACCACACCAACAAAGCTACAGATGCTGTGTGTGCTAGTGGAAAGCATGTCTGACCTTTCTGTTAGCGTTTAGATTTGCGGCGGGGATCTGTAGAGTAACTCTGTACTCAGTTCTCTTGTCCAGCTCTTCGGCGATGAAACTGGCTTCCTGCACCAACAGATTGGCCCGTACGATCTGCTCCCTCAGTTTCCTCAAGCTTCGCGTCAGCACAACCTCCCTGGTGGCATCACAATAAAGCATTACAATAAACCTTTTACATATATAAACAACTTTTCACACTCACAACTTTTTTTAAATAGTCTTTTGAGGGTAGTTTATATGTATGAATAGTTTATGTATGAATTTTTAATATTGTTAATAATATTAATAATGTTTTGAATAATTTGTTCTTTCAAGGATGCATTTATATGATCAAAAATAAAAGGAAAACAGTAACATTTTGACATCTTATTTATATTTAAATTCATGATTTTTTTATTTACATATTTTATAATCTTGGAGTAATTTTCGACTCAACACTCTCCTTTCAGTCTCATGTTAAATCTGTTACATTTACATTTCTTTCATTTACGCCGAATTGCCCAACTGCGTCCCTTCATCAGTAGCAAGGATGCTGAGACTGTTGTCCATGCTTTTGTCTCATCACGCATTGACTACTGTAATGCCCTTTTCATTGGTCTGCCTGCCTGCCTCATCTCCAGATTACAATATATTCAAAACTCTGTGGCTAGAATACTCACTCATACCAAACGCTCTGCTCACATAACCCCAATCTTGTATGACCTCCATTGGCTGCCAGTCGCTTACCGCATTAAATTCAAAATTCTCCTGCTTGTATTTAAATCCTTAAATGGCGTAGCCCCCTCTTACCTTTGCAACATGCTTTCTGAATGACACGTTTTCTGAATGTCACTCTTCTGATTGCTAAACTGACCACTTTTGTTTGACCCACCTGTACTCTACATATTTGTCTCTTAGGTCTTGTTTTGTATTTCCAGTTTGTTATTTTTGATTCCCTGTCTGTTTGCGAACCTAATGTTGTCTCTACTTGTTACTGCTTGTACTATTTCTTTTGTTACATCCTTTGTAAAGTGCCCTTGAGTTCTGGAAAGGCGCTATATAAATAAAACTTATTATTATTAATATTAATATTATTATTTTATTTATAAATGTAATTCATTCCTGTGATTCAAAGCTGAATTTACTTGTAATATTTAATATAAACAAATAAAATAAAATCCTGCTTCATGTTTTTTTGGGAAATGTGACTGATTTTACATTTTAGGATATTTAATGAGCAGAAAACTCTCTTTTTTAAAGCTTACATATATTTACCGTCACTCTTCAGCAATTAAATGCATCATTGATTATTAAAAGGTAAAGTTTTTAAGTTAAATCATACATACTCCAAACTATTGAAGCTCACCTCTCCTCGCTCCACTGGCGCAGACGATGCTGTGCACTGGACGATGAAGACATTCCTCCTTGACTCAGTCTCTCCATGCTGCGGTAGTGTGGTTGTAAGGGCTGTGACTGTGGGATTTGCATGCTTTGTCTGTCTGGAGTGAGTTGTCTGCGCAGCTGCTGCAGCTCCTGCTCGTACATCAGCCGCTGACGCTCCAGAGCAGTTCGCTTCTCCTCCTCATGCTGGCGCTCCAGAGACTGCAAAACAGCCTGCATGGGGTCTGGAAGACGACAAAAAAAAGTCATATTTGACCATTATTGCTAGTCTGCTTTTAAGAAAAATAAGTAAATTACCTCAGTTTTGATTGGTTAATCTTTTGTTAAATAAATAATGAGTAGGTTGCCTCAACTGAATGAAAAATAGTATCCAAGTTTTCAATAGCAGTAATGTTTTTTTTTTTTTAAGGTAAACTAGGCAAGGCACATTTAATACACAATGGTTATTCAAAGTGCTTTACATAAAAATAAAAGAAACAAGTATAAAAAAAATAACAACAACAAAGATTAAAAAAATTATTAGTGAAAAAATGAACAGGTTTTCAAATGTTTAGGTTTGGGAAAAATACAACAAAAAATCAATAATAATTTTAAGATTATTATATAAAGTTATGTGTATTCAGTTAAACATCATTTTTATTTAGTCTAAGTTACAGATAATATTTACTCAAAATTTAAAAATATATAAAAATAAAATAATAACTATTATTATTAGGGCTGTGCAATCACAAAAAAGCACATGCATATGTGCACACGATTTAAGCACATGCAATTTCTAAATTGCAAAGGCTGCAATTTTATCTATGAATTTATTTAGATTTTTGTTCACATTCTTGAGCGCATGATTTTAATATGTTAATCAGAGCTGACGCAGCACACCAGGCAATTACAGCTAAGCTGAGCGGGAGAAAGATGTTAACCAATCAGAGCTCACTCCGCGCACAACAAAGTTGAGCGGGAGAACCGAATAGGTGGTTTTGATTTCCGTTTTTATTTATTGTTATGACTGGAATTGAGGTTAGTTCATCTTTATTTTTTCATGTTGTCTGTTTTTAAGACAATCTGCTACAGTTTTGTTTATCAAGCAGTTAGTACTACTGTGTACAGTATGTGTTTAACTAGAGTTGAGGTTCGTTAATCTTAATTTATTTTATGTTGTCTGTTTTAAAGACGGTTTTATTTATTAAACTTAAAACTATGTTATTTCATTGTGAAATGTTTTGTTATGCACTGAATACATTTAGAATGCATGTATGTAGCTTGTTTGAAAAAGCAAATACAGTTGCCAAAATTGCAAATAAAATCGCAACATTCTTTCCAAAAATCGCAATGTTAATATTTTGTCTATATTGCACAGCCCTTATTATTATTTATTTAGAGCATTTATTTGCATTCCATTAAATAAGTGAAAAAGTCAAGTCTGTGTGAAATCAAAATTTACAATGTTTATTCCTAATTAATCGGTGCAATACACTGGAAAAAAATTTCATTTTGGTAATCTTTAAAGTCTGACCATTTGGTTTCTGTGTTTGAAGTAGCTCTGCTGATCTGCTGATGTCAGTTTGACGACTTCAGCCACAGTATCCTTAGCCACGCCCCTCCTACCGTTAGTTTGCTATGAGAGAATGATGTGCAAAAAGAAAGCCCCGCCCCCTACTGAATATTCTATTTAAGTTGGAAATACATGAACATGCTGGTACATCATCAACTTTGTGTTCACATGGACTTTATAACAAATTATAATAGCAACTTATAATATAACTCTCTTTTCCTATAACAAATTAATTCTGCCTTGATTGGTTCAAAAACACTTTGAAAACACTTCCTGACCCCCAAACCACTGAACAATAGATGTAAAATAAAAGGCTTCTTTCTTTTAAGTTTGCTTAAAAGTATTCCGTGTGGCTAAAACTCACCGTTGCTTCCCAAAGCCTTCATCATGACCTCAGTCTGAGCAAACTCGTAGCTGAAGCTGACCTCACTGGACACCTCGCTGGCAGTGTCTCCTTCTCCGTCCAGCTGCTCGCTGCTGTTACTGCTCTTCATGTTCCCTCCCTCACCGTCCTCTTCCTCGCCCCGCAGGCGCCGCTTTGGGAGGTTTATCCTGAGCGAGACACACAGATATTCATAATGCACTTTCATTTACAAATACAGAAAGCCGCTGCGTGACACTCTGGAGACCGGAGTAATAAAAACTGACCTGAAAAAGTGATTGTTTCCCCAAAGAATACGATCGCCATGGTGAAGCTGCTGCCGGCTGGTAACTGGAGAGCCGTTCACACATGTTCTGAAACACAGGGAACATCAGCTTATTTTATTAAATTAAGATGAATTAAGACTTGCCTAGAGAGCCCTTCATTAAAATAGGCACCCTTGGGACATAAGAGCAAAGAAGGCTGTGAGAAAAGGCTTTGTTAATATGGTCAAAATACTAAAGTCTGTGTGAAATCAGAATTTACAATGTTTATTTTTGTAACAATTAATTCCACTGGGTGACACGGTGGCTCAGTGGTTAGCACTGTTGCCTCACAGCAAGAAGGTCGCTGATTCGAGTCCCGGATAGGTCAGGTGGCATTTCAGTGTGGAGTTTGCATGTTCTCCCAGTGTTGGCATAGGTTTCCTCCACAGTCTAAAGACATGTGCTATAGGTGAATTGAATAAGCTAAATTGTTTGTGTGGGAATGAGAGTGTATGGATGTTTCCCATTGATGGGTTGCAGCTAAAAGGGCATCTGCTGTGTAAAATATATGCTGGATAAGTTGGCGGTTCATTCCACTGAGGTGACCCCTGATAAATAAAGGGACTAAGCGGAAGGAATGAATAAATGGTAATCCTCAATCAAAGTCTGACCATTTGATTCTGCATTCCGATTAGCTGTACCTTCTTTGTTGACATCAGTTTGACAGCTTTAGCCACAATGTTCTTAGCCACGCCCCTCTTACCAGTAGTTTGCCAAGACAAAATGATTAGCAAAAGGAAAGCCTCGCCCCCTACTCACTATTCCGTTTCGATTAGGAGCACATATGCATACTGAAACAAAAGACTTCTGGTTCATGCTGACTGTAAAGTTGGTATGAAATGTAAGATAAGAGTCGTTTTTCCCCAAATCATGACATGCATCCAATTGGAAGGTCATGAAATGAGAGAAAGAAAGAAAAAAAAACTTTTGGAACCCTTTTAGAACCAATTGGATCATTGGAAAATAACAAATGCTGTAAGAGGGCATTGTAAACAAAATATGGAAAGGTTGACGAATGGCAGGGAAAAAACGAGACACTACCTGATAGCCCTGCCCTACAGCACTCATAACCCTGCCCCAAAGGACTGAAAGCCCTGACCATTTGACTGGAAGTGAAAAAAAGTCGTTTCGAGGAGGTTTTTGGTATTTGTTTAAAGTTTATGAGGGCAAATTCATTTTTACATAATAACGAAGTGCACAGACACATCATTCATAACATGCCAAATACGTACATATAAAAATAAGAAAAGTAAATCTTGATTTCATGCCGTCTTAAAGAAGTATGATAAGTATATTTCTATTGAAAGTCTTGAATTTGTTTGGTACACCTGGGTGACTGGGAACTGAAAACTGTTCAACCGTGACTTGCTCTTTCATAACAATATAAACATAAGGTAACACACAGGACAAAGACACTCAGTCATTCATCATAATGGGTTAACAAAGGTCAGATTTTTGGCAAAAGGTTGTTGAAATTCACAAAATAGGAACTGGCTTTGAGAAATTAGTAAACATTTTCACCTTTTGGGCAATAATTAAGAAGCTCCACTCAACTGGAAGTGTTAGGAATCAGCCAATATCAATAAATCAATAAATATTTTAGATAAATATTTAGTTCACAGGCGGTTCATTCCGCTGTGGCGACCCCAGATTAATAAAGGGACTAAGCCGAAAAGAAAATGAATGAATGATTTAGTTAACATTTTTTATAATTTACATTATAGCATGAACTTAGCAAACTCATGAATGTAAAGTTGCATGAATACAGCGTATATAGACAGTTACTAAAAAACTGTGCTTAAGCAGCCTACAGTTCTGGGCTCTGAACCCATGACCTTTTTGTTTACCCATGTCAAACGTTTACACTACCATCATTACTGCATTACCTTGAGTTTCTATAAGGGTTGATGAAGACTGCTCCCTCAGGCGTAATGTTAATGACACAATGCTCTGCTTGGATGCCCATTCCACATAGCTGGATGTCCTGCGAGTCTGCTGAGCCAACCTTAGTGTGTTCCTGAAAGACATCTCCGCATTAACTGCTGCTATTACACAGAGCAGATCCATAAACAGTTAATGTGTGCCACATCTTAAAGGCTAAATGTGCCTGTACATTATAACAACAGAACATGCTGTCCATCAGAGAGAAAAATATGTTATAATATTATTAAAAATCCCAAAGTATATAACAACAATGAATTGTTTGACTATAATAATAATAATAATAATAATAATAATAATAATAATAATAATAATAATAATAATAATAAATTATTATTATTATTATTATTATTATTATTATTATACATTTTTAACTGTTATATTTAGCAAAAAATTACTGTTTAAAACAACAATTCTCTTATTATGCACATTCTAAAATGTAATCCTGTGATTTATTTTATCAGCAGCCTTAAATTTGTGGTTTTCAGTGTTAGATGATCCTTCCGAAATTAATTTGATATGCTAATTTGGTGCTCAAGCCAAGTCAAAAAACTAACATCAGTAACTGTGCAGCATCTTAAAAAACATCCTGGTTGTCCATTACCTTTAGATAATAAACCAGTAGTTCATTAAGGGCAGGGTCAGCATTGAGGTTGACCAGGAAGCATTTATCTTCTCCGACCTTGATACCAGAGGACTGTAAAGAGATGCCAAGGCTTTCCAGCTGTTTCTGTCTCTCCTGTGCAGAAAATGAAAGAAGAACATGAGTCTATTTTGACTAAAGGTTTCATATCACATTAACTACAGAGTAACCAGACATAAACAATACAATCCAGACAAAACAAACAGTCAAAATTACATGTGCCGTTACCTGTGCAATTTCCTCAGTTTTGCGAAGTTTCTGTTCCCAGGTGACTGTCATCTCTTGAATCAGCTTCTCAGATTCTTCCAGTCTCTCTTTCAGCTCTGGCGCCTTCATAGACTGCAGAGTAACATCATATGCTCTAAGCACAATGTTTTGGACTCTTTGCAAAGGCACATTAAAAGGTAAAACTCACTTTACCTGTTGATCTGCAGGCTATTTCTAATATTACATTAAGTGTGCAGCAACTAAACAGATTTCACTTGTCACGACAAACAGAAATATTCTTAGATCAACTCTGTATAATGCCTAGTGTGTTAATGTAAACATAAATAAAGCTGCATTGTTTACAGAATGTTCACGTGGGTTTCCTCTGGGTGCTTCGGTTTCCCCCGCAGTCCAAGGACATGTGGTATAGGTGAATTGGATGAACTAAATTGGACGTAGTGCACAGGTGTGTGTCAATGTGAGAGTGTATGGGTGTTTCCCAGTACTAGGTTGTGGCTGGAAGGGCATCAGCACCATAAAACATAGTTGGCGGTTCATTCAGCTCTGACGACCGCTGATATATAATGAATGAATGTTTACAGAACTACCCAAGGGAACGCTACTATAGACCATTTTGAGGGATGTAAACAATAACCATGGCCCTAAAGTATTTCCTGATTTACATTTTTTATTTCTACACCTTCCGGGAATCCAAACCTTTTCACATATTGATAAATAATGTTATGATACTGTAGCTGTTTTAACGTCAAGTTATGACTGAAATACAGCTTGTTACAGTTAGAAAATAGTTTAACAAGCAGGAAATGTTCATGGTCCAAAGTCATGACCACATTGAAATGGTCTATGTTAGAGATCTGTGCGGGAGTAAATTTTTAATCTCTGTATGGGGGGTGGGGAGGTGTCGGAGATGATGTGTTCACGAACAGAAGAGCAAAACCAAAAACCACCCAGCTGGATGATACAGAGTCCAGACAGCCTAAAACAAGCGTCACACAGCATCACGCTCTGTCTCTCATTAACACACATACACAGCATCCAGGCGGATGCGCGTGCTTGCTCGCTCGGGTGCGATATTGTTAGACCGTCCGCTCCCTTTCAAATTACACCAGAGTTACCGACCATTGCCATGCTTAATTTGGTAGTTTATTTCCACGCCGCAAGAAATCTGGTCAGGTCCTGCAGGTCCTCTAATTAATATCTGCTTTTATATTAGTGCTACCTACAGGTAGAGATTGAAAGTGCATTTTTATTCAACATATTTACTGCTTATATTTAATATATAAACAGTAAATGTGTAGCATAATTATTTATAGATTATATACAGGGTGATTCAAAAAGAATACCACTACTTTGAAAATCTGTATTTAATCAAAGAAACATGATGGAACCTTGGGTAATTAATCAATGTTAAGAGTAGTTAAAGTTTTTTCAGTACAAAACAAGTTCATAGATGTTCAATATGTCCCCCTCCAGACACTCGAGTAACATTAAACTAAATGTTGTGATATTCTTTTTGAAACACCCAGTATATATATATATATATATTAATTAGCGTAATTACTTAAATAAAGCTAAAGTCAACAAACCATTTTTATTTTAAATAAAAAAAAAAAAAAAAACATCTAAACTGCTTAATCTAACTTAAATCCCTATCCACTTAATTACAGTGCAGTAATTTTTAATTTGTAGTTTAAAACCATTATAAGAGAAAAACTAAATTGGTAAGTTGTATCTAAAGCAGCTAATTTGCTTGTGATACATAAATAAAAATCAGCAAACAGAATCGACCATGAAAACTAAGACTCGTGAATCACTAGTTACTTGGTTTTACATGATCACAAGTCATCCTTAACACATATCAACGCTACTGACCATTTCACATGCTAAATGCAGCTGAATTTCACTGTAATGGGCAGGTTTTTAAAGTGGGTACCTCAGCCTGCGTCAGCTGATCCCGCAGTTTCTCCACCTCCTCTCGGAGCTCCCGGATAATCCTGGCATTGGGATCTTCATTGACCACGGCATGGTTGACGATGCTCTTTGCTCGATCTGCATAGCGTAATGTTGACAGTGTCTCATCATAATTATCTGCCGCTGGGCTCACGGTAGCAACCATAGCAGTACGACTGTTTCCACCGAGACTGTCCTACAGTGGCACAAAAAGGACAGACTTCAGACATCAATGCACTGTGCAAAAATATACTGCTGGTCATATGTTAAAGATCACTAAGACTTGTAAAAAAATTATAATAATAAATAAATAAATAAAAATATATATATAACCAAGATGGAAGTTGATAAAAAAATATTTGATATTATTTAAATTTAAAATGTTATTGAATGCAAGTTAAAATGGTATTCATCTTATTAAATGCAAGTTAAAATGGTATTCATTGATGCTGGATATTCAGCTGAATTTCCAGCATCATTACTGCAGTCTTTAGAGCGATCCTTCATAATTCATGATAATCTGTTGCTCAAGAAACATTTTTTATTATCAGAGTTGAAAACTTTTGTGCTGCTTTATAATTCTGTGGAAACTGTGAAATGTTACTATTCAAAAACATGTATTTACTTTTATTCATCAAGAAGTAACAACATTTATTAGATCATTTTTAGGCCAAGCAAAACACTGATATTTTGGCCACTGGTACTTTTCTCCTACAAAAAAAACAAAAACAAAAAAAATTTAGGGGTGAAATTTGACACAGATTTTAAATTTGACTAATCAAACTAGAGCAGTAGATAAATCCAGCTTTTTTTAATTAAGAAAACTAGCAAAAATAAAGATATATATACCAAAAACAACAGTTTGAGACATCAATCCATGCTTTTGTGACCACTCGGTTAGATTACTGTAATGCACTGTATGTGGGGAATAGCAGGTCAGGTACTGGTACTTGCAAATATGACCACATTTCCCCTGTGGAAGCTTCGCTTCACTGGATGTTCATTTTAGAATACAGTTTAAGATTCTCTTGCTTGTTATTAAATCTCTAAATGGTCTTGCCCCCCCATATATCTCTGAGCTGATACACCCCTATAAGCCCACTCGTTCTCTCAGGTCAGCTGATCAGCTTCTCCTTATTGTACTAAAAACAAAGCGCAAGCTTAGAGGGGATCGTGCTTTCGCTGTGGTAGGTCCTAGACTTTGGAATGATTTGCCGCTGCCCATTAGACAGGCCTCTTCTGTGTTATCATTTATATCAGCTCTTAGGATTTTTTTTTTCGTTAGCATTGGACACCTGATCTTACTAACTGGTTATTTGATTCTATATGCCTTTTTAAGTAGTTTAGCTATATTTTATTTTGTATTTTATATACTTTTTTTCTGTCCAGCACTTCTGTGTTTGTAAAGTGGTCAATAAATAAAGTTTGACTTCACAAACAAAATCCTAAAATATGTAAAGCATCCATAAAACTAAGAAGAATAGAAAAATTTGTAAAAAAAAATGAAAAAATGAAAAATGAAAAAAAAATTGTAAATTTAAAACAGCAAATCAGCATATTTTATTGATTTAAGAAGGATCACGTGACCACAAAAACTTATTTGACCTACATTAGCTTTGAATCTCAAAAATAATTACATCATAAAACATGTAGAAATGTTATTTTAAATTTAAATAAAATTTCACATTTATTTATTAAAATTAATTTGATCAAATTAATGCACCCTTAATGAGTAGAGACAATCTACAAAAAAAAGAGCCCTGATCCCAAACTAGCGTACATTATTCAAAGGTGTGTGTGCGTGGTGGTGATTTAGGAAAAGTTCTAAAGTACTGTGGAAATTCCCTGTCCCAGTGTTTATGGGACAGAATGAGTGTTGGTACCTTGAGTAGCCATGTCAGCACTGAATCTCTATAGGGCACAAACTTGTTCTTGTTTTTTCCAGCGCCCTGGTCTGCCAGCGCTGAGATCACCAAACCCAGAGTGGTTAGAGACCTGTCCGTTGGCGGGAGGAAAGATAGAGATGGAAAAAATAAGCAAAAAGGAAAGAGACACTCTTCACACACTGAAATATGCACTGGTGGGCCAAAAGCTTTTGCCAGATTTATAAAGCATTCTCAGAACAAACTGTGCCCTTAGATGAAGCCATATTAAAAACGTCTGATTCTCCACAGCATAAAACACCTCTTTCAGACACAGAAAGAGAAAGGAGAATCGATGTTCCTAAAATATATTCTTGGATGGCTAAAATGTCCAGACACACTATTAGAGAGGAGCTTGGTAAAGAGTATGTCTACATAGATTATAGCAGTTATTTTCCATGCTATGTCCCGGTTAAAATGTAAAGCACTCCTCAGACTTAAATCAGTGCTACAGGAAACATTCAGAAGTGAGTCAGGCATTCAAAGACACAATTAGGTAAGATTTCTCATTTTATCTCTAAATTAAAAGGGAAAATTATTATTTAATTGAGCCTAAAAAATATGAAAGTATTAAATACAATAAAACGAAATGAAAATAAAATATAATTTAACATAAGTATGAATAATTATTTTACTCTGAACATAACAGAAATAATTATAAACTTAATATGATCATATATAATAACAGTACAATATTATAAATTTAATTTATAATACTAAAATAAAACTTAAAATTTGTCAAATATAAAATAATATTTAAAATCTGGATAATATAAAATAATATTTAATATTTGGAAAATCTAAAAAATATGTATTATTTGGAAAATCTAAAATAATATTTAATATTTGGAAAATAAAAAAATATATATTTATTATTTGGAAAATTTTAAAAATATTTATTATTT
>CAIGQQ010033471.1:1527784-1553929 GCA_903798035.1 Danio albolineatus | reverse complement strand
AAGACAAAGAAAGAGAAAGGAGTATCGATGTTCCTGTGTATATATATATATATATATATACACACAAACACATTTATTATTTGGAAAATCTAAAATAATGTTTAATATTTGGAAAATCTAAAATAATATTTAAAATTTGAAAATTATGAAATAATATTTAATATTTGGAAAATATTCCATATTTACAATTCGTTATATTTCATAATGTGAAAACTGTCAATCACATTCTAACAAATTATACACATACCCACATTCTGCAAACAATGCATCCTCTGTAGGGTATGATTCTATAATACATTAACACAGAGTATAATAATAGTCATCTAACAGCATATTAAGTATAAAACAAAAATCTAATATTTTAAGCCTCTGATCTAAGTAAAAAAAAATACAGTTTATTACTTTTTTGGACTACAATTTGATCCAGACTTCTTGACAGGTGCTGTCAGATTCATGCAAAACCTTTGTAGGTGTATGAACAAAGGCATCAAAACAAAAAAAAAGACTAAAAAAGGCACCATGCATAATGAGTGAAGGGTGCACACACTTGTTGATGTTGCTGCCTTCTTTGAGCCGCTCGCCTGCAGCGCCCGTCTTCGCAGCTCTTTCACTTCCTGCCAGGTCCACCAAACTCAGCTTACTCACCTTCTCTCCACTTGTCTGTATAAAGAGAACAAAAAAAGAAGAGAGAAATGCTAACATTAAATTTTAACATCAGCATACTGCTTTCAAAAAATAATAATAATAATAATAAAAATGTGCCACATGCCCTTATAACGTGTATATTTCCATGAACACAACCAAATAAAAAAAGCAAACTAACAGAAGTAGGACTAATAATTAAAGGAAAAAAACAGCAAAATGATCCCAGACTACTGAATATTTCCATGGTTGTCAAGCCAGTCTGTGCTGGTGCTCCCTTAGAAACCAAGGGAAACGGCTTTAAACGTTAAATTTGTGTATGAATGACCAGGCTGGACAAATTCTGGTGAGCTGTCCTATATTACGGAGGAACAATGGCAAGAGAGGCTATGGCAGACTGTAGACAAGCATCCATTGTTCTCCTCTCTATTGCACAGCGCTGGAGCAGTGTGTGGGGTGGAGTTCTTTATTATATCCCAGCACCAGGCCTTACTGTATACAATCCCCCTGTTTGAGCATCACAGATGAGCTTTAATTGAGAGGAGAGGCAGAGAGATGCGAGCGGGAGCTGAGAGGATATGGGAAGTCGGGAGAAAAGCAGGAGGGGGGAGCTGGACCGAGATTACAGTGCATTAAAACAACAAAGAGACTCCTTGTGCTGCAGGCTTGACATGCACATTGCCTGAGAATACTGAATCGTATAGAGCCATAGAATTCTGTTAATAATTCAATCATTGTTAGCATTTTATTTTCCACTTACATTCCTTCTTGACCCATTTTACCTGTACAATTAACAGGCTGTTATTGCTACTGTACTTTGAAGAACTACATGTGATTGACTGACATCTGTAGGCCCTGATGTGCATTAATCACTTTGTATCACCATAGAAACTGCATGGCAACACCCTGGTAACAATAATGCCTTATGAACTATGCAGAATGACCTAAAATGTACATTATTATACTGCTGACTGGAGTGCTTGATTCTGATTGGTCAGTCATGACATTTCAAGGTATGTTATTCCCAGATAACAACTGCTAAAACTAATAACACTAATAACATCCGGGTACTCGTAATCGATTAAAAGCTTTACACTAAGGTCAGTCGCACATGGGATGCATTGCTTAACACCATCAGAACATCTTAGTAACTGCATAGGAACTAGTCTGGAAACTGCTCACAACATACTCACAACTACACATTAATTACTTCTACGTAGGAATGGGTACTGAAATGCTGTACTTTATCGGTGCTAAATTATCAAAGACCCAAGTATCGATAAGCTCTGGCGTTAACGGTTCTGCTATCGGTACTGGAGAATTATTGCTGAATAAACATTACTTACAGTTGCATAATTTTAACTGACTAACCGTTTCTAATTTTCCATATTTGATATTCGTCTGCACAGTTGACAATCTCACACGAGAAATGTTTGTGTTTCCGGTGAGTGCGTCAAGTTTAAAAGACTTCACAGTTCACGGCTGTGCGCGTGCACTCAGTGGAGGCTCGCGCTAAGCGCTCACACATAGCCTGCGACACAGACTTGCGCGCGCGCACATACAGCTCGCAAGTTTACAGAGAGAACCAAACTGGCTGTATTTCCCGAGTGGACAGTGACAATGCCCATTGCAACAAACGCAACAAGTTGCTTTCTTAAATAAACGGAAACGCAAGCAATCGGGCTAAGTAAAAGTATCTTTCAAAAGTGCATTAACTGCAATGAAAAGAAATGAAACGGTTTTGACTGTTTAGCTACTAACGTTACATCATCCACACTGTTATGAGTTAGACAATCACCTAAATTAGTAGTTAATTAACATTAATAGTTAAATAAACACATATTCGCTTACAAGGAAAACAGTATTTTTTTTCCGCAGTAGCCTAAATAAATCTTAAACATTAAAAAAGGTTTTACATGAGCTGTATTTACAAATATAGACTATGAATAGCCTAATAATAAACTATGCTTATTAATAAATTATTTAAAAAACAGCTTATTTTTACATTTTAGGATGCTCCAAAACTGTATTAAAAACACAGTTAACTCCCAAAACACTGTTAACTCATTTATGTAAATGCATTAATGAAAACAATCTGGAACATCATTTCATTTAACTGCATTTTGCAGCTCAAAGAGGGTATTTTTTAACTGCAGGGAGCACAATAAACCAAGAAAGGTCCCGACGTCTGCCAGAAAAGTCAAACATGTTGATTTTTCTCCAGAACAATGGATAAGTAATTTTGCTTTAAACCATTGTACATTCTTTTCCAGGAAAAAAAGATTTGTTTTACAATTATTGTTTTTGTTTTATTTTACATTAAAAACATAATAAAATAAAGTGTTGTTAATTCTGCTCAATTTGTTTTGTTTTTTTATTTTAATGAAAACAATAAATACAAGAAGTACTGATAAGAAAACCGTTACCGAACCAATAAGTGGCATCAATAAAAGTAGTAATACCGTTAAAACCTTAAAGATACCCACCCCTACTTCTATAAATATTTTTGTAATTACAAAGCAATCACTGGAAGAAAAAAACATTAGTGTTTGACAGTAGCAAGTACATATCGTCATGCACAGATGTTAAAATTTCGAGCCATTTTCCATCACGTTAAAAATAGATTTCAATACAAAAGAATATGGAAATAAGAGGTAATTCATTGCCCTTCCTGCCTCTCCAGCAGTCTCATATCCTCACAGAGCTGTTTGCATGGGAAACCATAGCATGCAAAAGCGCAGCGCTGGTGACTGTGCTGGAAAAACACACACACACAACCTTAAAAGAAGTATGAGCTGACAAACACTACATACATAAGGGCTTGGCCCGATGTGTGAGCATGAAGGACAGGCTAAAACTTCTTCATTGCTCTGTTTTAGGATATGTTTATACTTTGCAGGCATTGTTTAATTGAAACAAACCCCTGTGAGAATGCTTTGTTAGTGGGTTATATTTGAGTGAGTGAATGCTGCCATCCAAACCTGCTGAAAGAGGTCTAAATGAAAACTTAACTAAATGTAAAGTCTAAATAAACCTTGCACAGTTCTGAGCATGCTACACAGAGGCGAGTCAGGGTTTCTAAAGGTTATGAGGATATATGCAAGACTTTTCAAATACAATATCATTAAACCCAGAAATCATCACATTGAATGGCATCCTAAGTTAAGTCGTTTTGTGCTGCGGTGCAATGTAATTGGCTGCTGTCACGATGATCGCTGACACCTCATGTGAATCTACCACTAGTTTCAACAGGCTTAGAGACAAACTATAGCTGTAGCTACTTGTAGCACAGAAATTACACTTCTGTGCTTTGCTTTATAATAAGAAAATAAATAAGGAAACAACTCCTCACAAAAAGCAATGCTATGATCAGTGAATATAAGCCATGTATTTCGGTGCATTTAAACAAAACAGATTTATTAAACAAATATATTTATTCAAATTATATTTTGTCACCAAACATATATAGAAATTGAAAGATAATAAAATTAAATTCAAGCAAAATATTGCAAAAATAAAATACAACCTACAAAATTTCAACAAAATTTTTCAAATTCTTTTTTGCTTCTCTTGTTTTTCCTCTTAATTAAATTTGTATTTTATATTTTTTCATAACATAAATTTGGGCGTACTACCGCTATCGTGAGTTATTTTGTTAGATAAGCTTCAGATTTAGCTCCAGTACTGACTAATCTAATGTATATGCACTAATATAATAATGTATAGCTTCCTATTAAAAATATTAATTTAAAAGGATAGATTTGTGAGGGGTGTACTCGATATATATAGGGGTGTACTCGATATATATAGGGGTGTACTTGCTATATATGGGGGTGTATATATTAGGGCTGTGCAATTGATCGCAATCCCAAAAAAATAAAAAATAAAATAAAAAATTCGCGATTTAAGCACATTTAATCTCTAAATCGCACAAGACTGCAATTGTATCTATAAATTTATTTCAATTTTTATTCAGAATACGTTCTTGTGCGCATGATTTTAATATGATGACCAATCAGAGCTGACGCAGCACACTGGGCAATGACAGCTAAGCTGAGTGGGAGAAAGATTGAGCGGGAGAACCAAATGTTTTTAAGACAATTTATTACAGTTTTGTTTATCAAGCAGTTAGTACTACTGTGTACAGTATGTGTTTAACTAGAGTTGAGGTTCGTTAATCTTAATTTATTTTATGTTGTCTGTTTTAAAGACAATTTTACTACAGTTTAATTTATTAAACTTAATACTATGTTATTTCATTGTGAACTTCTTGTGCAATGAATACATTTAGAATGCGTGTATGTAGCTTGTTTGAATAAGCAAAAACAGTTGCCAAAATCGTAAATAAAATCACAATCACAAATTTGACAGCTGTACTGTCCACCCTACTCACACCTTACTTTTTCTGATTATTATTACTTTTTCAATTATTGGGAAAATGCTATATAAATAAACTTGAACTGAATAAATTCAATGAAAACCTGACTTTTCCTGTCATAGTCAATGCAGTGATCAGAAATACGTTTTCCTGCATCAGATCATTGTCCATGTGTATATGCCTTTACAATTCCTGGAGCTGTTTTGACTCTTTGATATTGTATAAGCATTCATGAGATCTCAACTGATAAAAATACCATCACATGTACATATATAAAACAAGAACATTCGGCCAAGCACACTGCAAAATACACATAATAGACGCCTTTTTGTTGGTGTTGATTTCATCATTAAAGGAATAGTTCATGCAAAAAAAAATCTCACTATATAATAATTCTCCCTAAATTGATACCAAACCTTCATAAATTCCTTTATTCTGCTAAACAGAACACAAAAAAAACTAGTTTGAAGAAAGCTGAAAACCTGTAACCATTTACTTCCATAGGAAAAACAAATACTTAGAAAGTCAACAGTAACAGGTATTCAGATTTCTTCATAATAGCTTCTTTTTGAATTCAAGGGAAGAAATGAAGTTAAACCAGTATGGAACAATTAAAGGATTGGTCATTTATGGGAATGATCATTACTGGGTAAACTATCCCCTTTAAGTTAAAAACATCATTGTGCATGGTTTTCTTTATTCGACCAGACCAAAAGAACTAAACTACAAATATGAAAGTACGCACAGCATTCTGTGTTGTGCCTTCAAGTCTCTGGAACTTTCCATCTCTGGCATTGAGAAGTCTTTTACATTTTAAAGATGCTTCTCTTTGGACAATCATTTAATTAACAGTATGGTCTGTTAATTTTATATAAATAAACCTTTACTTACTTACTTACACAGTTCAAGCATATTGACAAATAGAGTTAAAAACAGAGTTTTGTTAAAGGTTTAAGATGGAATGTTGGTGATTGTATGGTCGGCTGATTATACACTTTTTTGCCATTTCTACTTGGATTTTAACCTGCTTTGATCTACGATTTATTTTACTTTAAAACACTTTAGTGACTTCTTGTCTGTGAAAGGGTCTACATAAATAAAGTTTGCCTTACATAGTGACAACATGCTAAGTTTAGATCTCTGCTGCATGTTGAGTGACCAGCAAAATCCAGACCCTGATGAATAATAGATAAGAGACTGGACACGAGTCGAGTCAGGTGATCATGACATACGGCACAAAAGAAAAGCACAGTGACACCAGGCCAGCGCCAGAGGAGATCAGCTGACATCTAAACTCGGACACTCTATAATTTATTCATCAATTTTCCTGCCATTTGCATGAGCTCATGATAAAGCCGATAAGGGAAGGTCTCTGCACTTAATTGCACAGTTTAGTTAATTGACTATTTCCAAACATTTACTATTTGACATTTTCAGCTACTAAGATCTCAGGGGTTGCATGCATGAAACCAATTATGCAGTAACCTATAATAATGTTAAGTGTGTAGAACAAAAGCAAGGGTGGTGTAAAACGCTAAGAGGAACATTAGAGACTAATCGCTGAACTATGCCAGCACAGGTCCACATCAGCTGATAAAAGGCACTCAGATACGTGCATCTATGAGATCATCAGGGCTGGACACAATGACTCATCTCTCGACCTTTACCGTCCTGCAGTACTTGGCTTTATTTCCTGAGGACACTGCAAGAGTTGAGTTTTATCAGCAAACAGAAGCAGGACTATCCCCAAATTAAAGTTGAACATTTAAAGGGGTAGTTCAAACAAAAAGAAAAATTCTGACCCTTTAATTGTTCCAAACCTATTTGAGTGTAAACTCTAACCAAAACTGTAACCATTGGCTTCCATTGTATTTGTTTTTTCCTACTATTTGTTTCCTGATTTTAATGAACAGTATGGTGAGCTGGTTTCACACTGGTGTTTGTGTTTTTGGATTTTTTAACTTGTTTTAATATGTTTTCTTTTATTGTTACGTTTATCTTTTATCTGTTTTATGGTTTCATTTTATTGTAAAACACTTTGTGACTTAATGTCTGTGAAAAGTGCTCTATAAATAAACATTTACTTACTTACTTACACAGTTAAAGCATATTGACAAATAGAGTTAAAAACAGAGTTTTGTTAAAGGTTTAAGATGGAATGTTGGTGATTGGAGGGTGTTGGACATAGGAAAATTAAGACCTGTTTATTTAAGATATACAAAACAATATTTAAGTTCATTTAAGACTTTAAGGCCTAACACCTTATTATTTATCAACTAATTCACTCATTTCCTTTATTAATCTGCGGTTACCACAGCGGAATTAACTTATCCAGCATATGTTTTACGCAGCGGATGCCCTTCCAGCTGCAACCAATCATTGGGAAACATCCATACACACTCATTCACACACATACACTACGGACAATTTAGCTTACCCTTTAGCTTACTTGTGGGGGAAACAGGAGCACCCGAAGGAAACCCACACGAACACGTGGAGAACATGCACACTCCACACAGAAATGCCCACTGACCCAGCTGAGGCTCAAACCAGCGACCTTCTTGCTGTGAGGTGATTGTGCTACCCACTGCACCATCGTGACACCCATTATTTATTTATATAATTTGTTATTAGACTTATGATCCCACAGACACCCAGTATGGAAGTCAATGGTTACAGATTTGCAGCTTTCTTCAAATTATCTTCTTCTGTGTTCAACAGAACAAAGAAACTTGTAAAGGTTTTAAAAAGGCACAAAGGCCAGTAAATTTTAGTTCATTTTTACTATCCCTTTAAAGCATAATGCATCAGGGAAAACACCATTTCCTAACTAGTTTATACAGTAATATATACAAGTAATATACAGCTAAAAATGCATATTAAAAGGTAAATCAGTGTTCATGGTAGCCAATTTAAAAACATATTAACATATAACCATCTCTTTTTGCATAATGTTTATTCAGGATTCAGAAATTTGACCAAGCCTCGACCGTGCAAAGTCTGGCCAATCATAAAGGAGATGATTTACATACAGAACATGAAGTAGTAAAAACAAAATGGAAAAAAATGGCCATGACTATTTGTTTCTATGGTGACAGAAACTTTAAGTGACATTAAAAGTGAACTTTAAAAAGACGACATGCTTGAAATGTGTAGTGTGTGACCCATTTAAGTGATTTTACACTTGTCCTATCTCATATCTAAATCCTAATCTATGAAAATCAGCTGAGGGCTTCAGAACAGTGTGTGTAAGTGTTTCCTTACCCCTGACTGCAGGTCCTTCAGAGTGTGTGTGAGGATGATATTGAAAACTGCATGTGAACGACTGCTCTCCTCATTCATATTGGTGGCCGCAACAGTGCGGGATTTATTCCCCTCAGACATCAAGGACTCGATGTCCTTTGGGTTAGAGAAAGGGATATGATTAGAATCTCAGATGTGCTTTAAAAGGTCAGAACAACAGAACGCTTATGCACATTAATTTTTTTGTAAATAAAGAAGAAGAAAAAAGGAAACAAACAGTTCTCTAAGAATAAGGCAGGCAATATAAAAGAATTAAGGTTATTGCAAAGAATATTTTAGATTTTGGACTGAAATAGGACTTTTTGTGCATCGTTTGAATGTGGAATAGTGCCGTAATGGTTAAATAAAATGCTATTTAAAGGCCCCATTAAAATTAATTAAAAAATTTTTAGAAGTTATTATCAGCATTGTTAGTTTAAGATATCTATAAGCTAGTGCGCACCAAAACAGTGACAAAATGTACATTTAGAAGGTATAAAACTGATATAAATATGTAAAGCTGGTAGTTTGTCACTTCCACCTAAATGGATCAACGGATTTATTCATGTGTCCTCACACTTTAGTTTTACATCAAATCTTGACCAATCAAAACCTCTCTAGTATCTGGCATGCCCCGCCCCTTTTAAGATGCTTCTCATTTGCTTTTCATTTGATGTATTTGAACTCAAGGGCTCTCACTAGCAGAGCTGTGATAAACAAAACGCTATTGGCTGTTTTATAAAAAGGGGAGGAGATACACTTCGATCCACCCATTTTCATATTTCAATTAAGATTACATCAAACATCGAATAAAATGCACATTTCAAAGGACTTCACTGGGTCTTTGAAAGCATAAAAAGATAAATGTTTTTGTCAGCTAAAATAAAATATGTTTTACCCTTCAAACTTATTTCAGATAGATGTATATAACTATATTAGATTTCATTACAAAAACAGATGTGTTATTTAAAAGACAAAAAAAAACATAATTTCTAAGATAAAAATTCTAGTAGAAAAATAAAAATATTAAATGAATTAAAACTAATTAAAATGAATTAAAACTACAATGTCAATGGTAGTAAAAATAAATTGAAGTTCCACAAAAAGCGTTAAATTTTAGACAAACAGATTAACCTAAAATATTTAATAACTTAAGTCCAATATACAGTATTTTAGTATACTTAATAAATGAATAGGCAAAAAAAGTATTTACATATTTCCCCATTCTGTGTTTGGCAGAATCTGGGCAGGATGTATAATGATTTACAGTCCCATAATACCTAAAACTTCAACAGTAACATGCTGTCTGAGCAGACTACTAACATTCCTTCAGTAGGATTTACTTAGCATCAACTACAGGCCCAATGAGAGGATAAATAAGCCACATGACCAACCGAATGACTGAATATATTGTAAAAGAGGTAAAAGGTCAATGATTGTGCAAAGTGTGTGCATGTCATTCCAACATTAAAGATATTTTCTTCCTATTACGTTACCTTGTAACTTTCTACCGCAAGCCTGGACAGACCGTCGACATAAGGCCCCAAAACTTTATGTTCTCTTACTCTCAAGGCCTGTCGACTCCTGTGGGAAGAAAGCAAACAGATATTGTGTAAGACGGACGTCTACAGCAGGGTACGGCTTAGAGATTAAACAAATGACACAATAGGCTTCACCCTTTGGGGTCCAGCAGGTCCCGGACTTTCTCATTGTAGATTTCCATATAAGAGACTTCCACTGTGAAGCTTTCTTCCTCTCGCTGGTGTAGTACAGTCCGTTCAAACAGAGAACTACAGAGTCTGGGGATCAAGCCGGGCTGGTCAACCGAACCCATCATGGTGTATGATTTTCCCGATCCTGGAGAACAGCACATGATCTTGTGTTGCTTAATATAATTTATTTAATTCTTAAAATAATTAGGATTGGTTAGGGTTTGAGTGTTTAAAACATGGTTGGTTTAAAAGGAAAAAACACTGAAAGGTCACCGTGTACACAGCATTACTCACCAGTCTGCCCATATGCAAAAATACAGGCGTTGTAACCCTGGAAGGCATTGTGCAAAAGACTCTCCCCAAGGCACTGAAACACTACATCTTGACCTGAAAAATATGATTGGATGACAATTTAGATTTTAGTCTCGAGGGCTAAATCTGACAGAAAACCTGTCAGGAACATTTCCGTGCGAGATGTCACTCCGAAATGACAATTAAGCTAAACTAAGGTTGTGGCACTAAAAATAGGCTTGACCGTGTCTTCACATTCATTATGTAAAGGAGAGAAACAGGAGAAACCATGAAATGCTTGTTAGTAAGAAGTTAGTAATAAATAAAACAAACAAAATACAGTTTTACTAAATAATTTGAATAATTTATGTTTATTTGGATCCCCATTAGTAAGGCCAGACGGCATCTGCAGACATTTTTTGCTATTTCTGCGGAGTATTTAGTTAAAAATCTGCAGATTTATGCAGAATTATTTTAGGAACATCATAACAAAAAGTAATACTTTAACTTTTACAATTTTGTTTACAAGGCGAATCCAATTAGATCCACTTTATTTAGTAAACAAAGCTAGTCTCTACAAAAAATCTATAAAAAGACAAAAAAATAGTACTTTACAAACTGTATTGTAAATAAATCATATGAATATTTTCATATTATTCAATATTATTACTGAAATTAATTTGAACTGAATAAATATAAATTTACACACATTTACACCAGTAAATAAACAGAATCAATGATGGGCTAAAAATCTGCGGAAATCTGCAGAATTCTGCACGCGCAGATTCCGTGTGGGCCAACCCATCAGCTATGCACAAAAGGCACTGCTAGTCCTCCTGGGGTTCACACAACACTTAAAATATATACATTATTCTATACGTAAAACATTTTTATACATTCATGCGTTACAATACTTCTAAGTACACATTACTACCACCTCATTTAGGATCTCAAACTTTACTAACACTTAGTGGTAATGTATTTACTAACATTAAAGTATGAATAATCTTGAAATGCATTTATTAATCATAGTTCAACACTAACATTAAATCTGTGTTGTTATGCCTCATTCAGACTAGCAGTGACTTTGTAGCTGCCTGTCGCACTGGGTGGCGACCTGCTTCAAACACAGGTCTGTGTAGATATATACAGCACGAATACAACCGGCCTCTGAGCGAGCTGAGAGAGAATCACATGATCGCTTGTTGCTTTGCCACTGTGAGTCGCTTGTAGTGTGAAGGAGGCTTTAACATGCACAGAGTAGTTCATAAACAGTGAGTTAACATGAACCAACATGAATTAACATTAATTAACTTAAATTACATTAACTAACGTCAACAAATACCATAATAAATGTATTACAAATAGTTTGTTCATGTTAGTAAATAGATTACCATTAACTAAGGCACCATTTTAATGCAAGTGTTACACAAACATCTTCAATAATATATGAAAACTTTATTTCCTACAATTAATTCCTATACTGTACCATTTATAAATACAAAATTCCCAGATGTGCCTTAACATGCTATTTAAAATCCTTTGAAATGTGGAAGAAAAAGATTCTCTTAAAAATAATGTCCATAAAAAAATGAAAAGGTGCATTATTTGTCTCAAAGTTATTTAATCATTTTAAATGAAAGCTGTCCTGCAGAAAGAGCATTAAGACTTTGACTGAAATGTTACTGTAAACCTTAAGGTGACACGCAGTACAGGCAAACTTGATGTGTAAACAAAACCTTATCTTCACTAGCACCACCAGCACTGGGGTATGAACAAATCAAAACAAGACGATACAGATGAGATACTTGGTACTGAACCAGCACATAAACAATCTGGCTGCTTCAAGAAGTGCTTCCAGAAACTGACCTGCAAACTTCTCTGTCTCCGACTCATCCATCGACCAAAAACAGTGGTCATAGGCGAAAGTCTGGACAAAGGAGAAAGAGCGTGAGATAAATAAGGTTACTTTGTGTTTACGTTCGTTCTATTCATTTCAAACTCTCATTTTTTAAAGATGGAATCATGTTCATATCAAACAGAAATGAATGCGTACCTTTGGCTGACCCCTGCTGCAAGATGATCCAGAAAGAAAGAGTGCACATGGGGGAAAAAAAGAGAAAAATAGAGCTTGTTTAAAAAGTTTTTTGGATGCATTTCAGAAGATAGTACATACAATGTGGCAGTGATAAGGTATAAAATAACATAATATATCAATATTTTAATCATAACATGTCAGAACTACAACAATATAGTTTAATATATACACAGAATGGTATGAAAGGTACAACAATTGATAGAACAGTATACCGAATGACAGTAGCAGAGGGTTAACAGTAGTATAGACAGAACAACAGAACGACAACATTCATTTATTTTATTTCAGCTTAGTCCCTTTATTAATCTGGGATCGCCACAGCAGAATGAACCACCAACTTATCCAGCATATGTTTTACGATGCCCTTCCAGCTGCAACCCATCTCTGGAAAAACATCCATACACACTCATACACTACGGACAATTTAGCCTACCCAATTCACCTATACCATGTCTTTGGACTGCAGGGGGGAACCAGAGCACCCGGAGGAAACCCACGCAACCACGGGGAGAACAAACTCTACACAAAAATGCCCACTGACCCAGCCAGGGCTCGAACCAGTAACCTTGCGGTGATGTGAATGTGCTACCCACTATGCCACTGTGGCGCCCAGAATGACAACATACAGTTCAACGTGAAACACAATACAATGTTTATATGAACCGTACAATGTACTACAGATCGAGCTATAGAACGACAGTATAAAAATAATGTCAGTACAATGCACTTGTATGTCAATAGTATGACAAAGATAGGAGAATAAAATGATAGCATTAAATTCATAGTATTATAAAAAGAGTAGTACAATACAACTAAAGGACAATCGATAGTTCATGATTATAAAATATGGCTGACAATTTATTGTCAAAGAAATAATTCTGATTATCTAATTACCTGTTTTGGGGCCCACAGAGAAATCTGATATATGGCCAAATAGGAAAATACAGAGCACATAAATGTTTAGTTCATTTATTTGACCATACATGGTTTCAGCTACATTCATTCTTCCATGGCGGGACGCCACACCAAAATTCATTCCCGCCAGGGCTACATTAAAGCTTCTCATTCAAAACATTCAGTCGTAGTTTTGTTTTTTTAAAATAGCGGCTTATAAAAAGCACCAAAATATATTAAAAAGGTCAGTGAATTATAACAGAGCAAACTTTCCTGTAATCGTAGTAGTTCTGTGCGTTATTCGTTTAACCCTTTAAGGTGACATGATGACTGACTGACTGACAGGTGCCCGATGCGTGAGGCCAGCAAACATGACGTAGCTTTCAGTTATGATGAACACAGTTTCCATAATTATACATTAGAGATAGAAATCTGTGGTTCTGCATACAATGACTTAATCTTGCTGGAGTTTATAGCTGTTTCACTTTACTTCAGGATGCATAAATGCTGTTCTGTAGGTCTATTGGAGACATTCATAAATATTCCTAGCAAATCTAATAAATGTTGGAGACACTCATTACATGAACGCAATGAATCGCATTTAGCAGGATTTATTTGGAAGCGCACAAGAAAATCTGTGCTTAAACAATGTATTTTTAAAAGGCACGAACAGAGAAAAATCGTCGCACAAGCAAAGTGTTTCGCATGCTCATATTACATGAATCTGATCTCGACCTGTAATACTGTGCTCACGACATTTGTCATTGAAATAACGCCATGGGTAGTTGGAAGATCCATGTAAAAGGCCTGCCACCAAAGCTGGAAAAAATCCTAGAGGAAACACTGCCATATATACGCATAATTGTAATTCTAAAGATTGAAAGTGAATATGTAAACTGCCATTTTCCTTTGTTGCAAAATATGTTGAATGTTTGTACATGTACACACAACAAAATACGTTAAGAAAGTTCATACTTTCTCACCAACAAAACTTCATTGCTGGTTTTTGAAGTTTTGAAACTAAATATAAGTATAGAAATGCTGTACAAACGTAATTTACACACACAGTCGCAAATTTAAAAGCGAAAGTAAAATGCGAAGTGTTCGGAAGGGTTTCTGTATTGTGGTTTATTTCTACTCATTTCTATTCATCTGAAACAACCAAGGTTAAATTAAATCACCTCAGTTAGATGTTTAGTAATCACGCCAGCCTACTGATAGTCCAACACAACAATAGTAAATAAAGAAAAATAGATGTTTGATAAACCAAATAATGGAATATATGTTAGATACTATGATAACACCATTGAATGACTGAATACTGTTCATAAAGTAACAACATGTGACATGTTAACTATATTTATATGTAATAACTTTAACTGTCAAGCTAATCAGTTACTAATTAGTTAGCTAAAGTTATTAATAAAATTATGGTAACTAATAACTATAATAACTAATAACCAAATTTGATTGTAATGCAATAATGTGCACCTTTTGTAAGCTGCTTTGGAACACTGATTACTGCAAAAATAACTATGCCAATAAACTTGAAATGAATTGAACGTGACAAACATAATGATATTTCAGTTGCATGATATTACAACACAACAGTATGAGACGAAGATGGTTCAAACTGTCTCTAGTATCATACAATGATACTACAAAACAACAATTGTAGAATACAACAACTGGACAACAGATGTATTTCCATTGTAATATGTTGCATGGTACGTGTCAGCATGGTGCAGTGTGATCAACATTGCTACTCTGAACAAAAGGTTTACATCTTGCAGGGGATTTCTGGCCATACGGACAGACAGTTGGACTTGTAACGCAAGGTCACAAAGTTTGTTTTGAGAGAATGAACAACAGCAGCCCCTTCTACCCTCAATACCCATAAAGGTGGTGCCCTTGAGCAAGGAACCAAACTCCAAATTGCTCCTCAGTTCCTGAAACAAACGGCTGCCCACTGCTTATAGTGTGTCTGCAGTATGTTTGTGTGTTTCACGACTCACTGCTCACTCACTGAGTGCCCTATAGATGGGTCAAATTCAGAGTATGGGTCAGAATACTTGGCCTTCACACCAAAGTCACTTTACTATGAGAACTATTGTCATATAATGATTGTACAACACAAGTGGTTGCAAGCCTCTGCGAGTTGATGAAGACAAATGAACATATTCTAAAGAATGTCGGTACATAACGTTGATGGTTTCCAATGACTTCCATGATAGTACAAAATGCTATGGAGTCGAACAAGTAGTCAAGTTCTTCAAAATATATTTTGCGTTCATCAGAGAAACTCAAATAAGCTTGGAAGAAAAGGTAGGTGAGTAAACGATAGCAGAATTCCCATTATTCATGAACTATTTCTTTAACAAACAGCACATTTTTCCGAGCATAAACTCTGTGCTTTAATTATCCCTGGACGTAAAAACAAATGTTCAGATTCTGTGGATCCACTGACTCACAGCTCACTGAAATAGCATGTCATCACTATGAAGGCACTCAAACGGGAACTAGGAACTGCAGGCTCTGCACACAATCACACATCCTGAGTGAATCCATGTCATCAGCTGTACTTTGCTCAGTGGACCTGAACACAAACAGAGCGTCTCTCGGTGAGAAAGCCCTGCCGTTTACAGGGTAAACACACATTTGGAGGCCTGACTTAAATGCTGTGTTATCTGTAGAGGGCACCTCAATGGCTTTAAACAGCACTCTGTGAACACAATGACCTATATAAGCAGTATTGACAGACTGTGTGAGAGTATTGAAGGATCCTAATCACACACAGAGGACTGTGCCTTTCCAAGCCCAATTAATTCAATTCTGATGTTGTTCTCTGGGTAATGAAAAAAACACTAATGCAAAACTCTGTTCCAAACCACAGAGAGCTGCCTAAACAATGAACAGAATTGGGGCAAATAATGTAACACACTTCATGTGGTTAAAAAGATTTGAATAGAAAAGACAGACCATTTAAAAAGGAAAATGAAAGAAGATTACATATCAAGTATTGTCTAGTAGTAAAACATCAAAAGAATTGTATTAAACTATTTCACCCCCTAGTTTTATTGTGCAATTCATTCATTCATTCATTTTCTTTTCGGCTTAGTCCCTTTATTAATAAGGGGTCACCACAGCGGAATGCACCGCCAATACCGACACAAACACGGGGAAACCATGCAAACACAGAAAAGACCAACTGACCCAGCTGAGGCTCGAACCATTTTTGTGCAATTAAATAAGTGAATTTAAGTAGCATATAGAGCCATTTATAAAGGATCAGATAATATACAAATGATTATATATATATAAAAAGTTTAAAAAGTGACACATAAAAAGTATAAAGTGAACAAGTGTGTATGGACCCAGTACTGGATTGCAGCTGGAAGGGCATCAGCTGTGTAAAACATATGCTGGATGAGTTGGTGGTTCATTCCACTGTGGAGAACCCTGACAAATAAAGGGACAGAGCCAAAAAAAAATTAAAAATAAAGAATGAATGAATGAACAAATTAATAAATAATAATAATATTAATAATAATAATAATAATAATAATAATAATAATAAAATACTATTAGTTTAAAAGTCACAAAGCAGAAGACTTTAAATAATAGGACTTTGGGATGTCAGCTGGAAAGTTATGTTCTTTATTCTAAAAGTGGAATTGCAATGGAATACACTGATAAATCATTCCCAATAAGAACAAAAAAAGTATATTTGGATCTATTTCAAGCTGACCTAATGAATCTTGTAACTAATGATACTCTTTATGATGTGCAATTATTGCCAATGTATTCATGCCCTTTGCACATTTAGCAAAACATAAACCATGCCTTAATGACCATCTTCAGCAATGGCGACCCTTTTTATGATCCCAATCTAGAAAAATCCATATCCACGAGAGCTTATGGAAATCACTGAAGCGTATACGGGTATGCAGTACGCAGCGAACAAATAAACAAGCCAGAGATGGAAAGCTGGGGCAAAAAATATGCTTAGATTCAGTTCCAAGACCCCAGGCTCAGCCTGTCGTTTAAAATCAGGCCATGCCACACTTGTGGTATAATAAGTTGCACGATGACGTCCCCCCGTCACACCACGCTAAGAACTGGGGGAGATGTTGCCGCCTAAAGGAAGTGTCAGGCTGAGCTTCATCTCGAGTTCCTGGAGGAGGTCGAGCAAACGGGCTGAACAAACACACATGGCGGATATTCAGAGAGTTGTTGTAGAGGCATCTGTAACACTAAGAATAACGTTTCTGAGTGACAGTCACTGCAGTTCTCACAAGGGGTGTGCCACATGTAACATCAATAATAATGGCATTGTTTTTATAATGTGTTTGAGCTGACATTGTGGAATATGGGGGGAAAAAGTTAAGAAAAAAGTGCAAGGTAAAAAGTAACAGAGGCTGCAATATCTGCTACCAGATCTATTTTCAGTTGTGGGACACCGACATGAAAAAATACTAAAGCAATTTTGTAGTAAATACTATTGTGTTTTTTTTGACCATACTGACACTCACGCCTCCAATAGAGATAGAAATGTTGTGCAATCAGCTAAAATGTTCCTAGAATAGTTTATGTATGGGCGATATACACTGCATCCCTGAAAAAATGATTGAGGTCATGTCCATGTGTTGTGCGATAAGTTCAGATACTGATTATTGTGACAGGCCTGTATGTAGTATGTAGTTAGAATGATCAAACATTAGGACTGCACAATATATCACGAATATATCACAATGTGTGAATCCGCAATAGTCGCATCGCAGGATCTGCAATCATTTCAGAATCATTTCAGTTTAATAATTAAAAAAGTCAAAGTTTATCAACTGTGTGTGTTAAGGCCAGAGTAAACATTTACGAGTTTAAAACATTTGGGCACAAAGACATATCATGGTTGTAGCTTTAACAAAGATTAATTGTATTTAATTATTTATACAATAAAGACTTTATAGTTTTATTGTACATTTAAGTTTACTTAACAGTTTAGCAATTGCAAAAGTTAAAGTCAAACATTTGTGTATCTCAGAGCAACAATGCAAAGTTTTGCTTCAGAATAAATGCGTTTTTGAATGAATCAAGTGAAGCAATGAAAATTCAATCAATCAGCTGCTTTAAACAAATCGTTTGAAATAATGATTCAATTAATCATTAGTTAATATTAGAAGTCATGGACGGTTTCATGGCATTTGCTTGTATATACCTTATATAGTATTTATATATTGTATATCTCGGAGCAACAATGCAAAGTTTTGCTCCAGAATGAATCTGTTTTTTGAATGAATCAAGCAAACCAATGATTCAATGACGCCTCTATAGCTTGGATTCAAAATGAATCAGTAGCTTTGATCGAATTGTTTGAAAGATTCAATTAATCATTGGTTAAGATTAGAAGTTGGATGGTTTTGTGACATCTGCTTGTATATTGAGTTTATATATTGTATATAGTGTATCTCAGAGCAACAATAAAAAGTTTTGCTCCAAAATGAATCTGTTTTTTGAATGAATCAAGTGGAGCAATGATTCAACAATGCCTTTTTTCATCTGTTTTTCCTTTTTGTTTGTTAATGAAGAGTAAATTGTTATGTTTATGTCTGACACGGAACATAATTTGAAAAAAATATTGATTAAAAATATGAAGTTATTGCTTGCTTTTTTTAGTGACATCTTGTGTTAAACTAAAAGAAGAAGTGCTAATCTATTCAAAGCACATGTGCAAGCTGCTCATACATCAATCATGATTACAAAAATCTGCCTGTGTGTTATACAGGTTTACCATTAACAACAAACTATAGTTATATTACTAACAGGTTACTGATTTAAAACGTGGCATTTTAATTTCATAATATAAAAATGAACATTTCCAATCCAGTGTTTACGATGCCTCTGATTTCTCATAAATATGTGCTCTTATTTACCAAGTCAAATTACTAAACACACACACACACACCTTAATAAAGTAAAAATATATATATATATATAATAATGTCCACATTATCAGTTTCTCAAGATCTCTTCTTTCATCCAACCCTGCAGGCCATAAAGGGACTAACAGGTTTTTCAGAGTATAACTAATCAAATTTCAAGCATTGCACTTTTGCAGTCACAGAAAGTACAGATCACTAATTCTCAGGGTGAAGCCTCCAGTCCTCTACAGATTGTGGTGTGTATGAATGTAATTGTGAACGAGTGCTCTGGGTTGTGTGCTACACCCTCATGCTTACAGTTCTACCATGGCACCTCCTTTCTCAAACAGTCACTAGTGACTTTGACCTTGTACTATCTGCCATAGCTTACACCAACTACACCTCCGGTCACATCTTATCATATCTTATTTGCAAGTGTGATAAATACAATGACGTACAGACTCTGATGGAATGGACAAAGTGCTGAAATCAATCATACTAAACAAGTGATGCAATAATTCTAGTCATATCCATCATCATTATAGCACAATTAAATAGTTGTTTAAGTAACAATCTACACGGCTGACTTTTGCTTATTAATAAAGATAACCTATAGGAAAAGTAGGACATATAGGAAAATAAAAGAAGAATAAAACTACAAAATAGAAGAGAATGGATACATGGCAGCTTTTTTCCATGCATGTAACTTTATTCAAACAAAAAACTTTAATATTGAATGTTGTCATAACTAAATAAAAATATGCATACATAGAGTACTATATAAATGCATACATAAGCAAACAAAATGGTATGCCATACAGTCTATACATACAGGATAATTTATTATAATTTTAAAAAATTACAAATTAAACAAGCTGTATGTAAGCTTTTGACTATTTTAATGCATAAAAATACCATAATATGTTTGCAGATATTTAAGTAACATGCTAAGTGAACATTGTTAGATAAAGTCAGATATTCTGCTTTGAAAATGTGCGTTACGTGCTGGAACAGCTGTCTTTGTTTTGGTCCCTTTAACCCGCTCAATGCCAGTTTAGACAATTATATTTCAGGTTGTCTTGGTGGAAAACAGCATATTTCATTCATTCAGTCAAAAGGGTCTCAAAAGTATGTGTCAGTGACCAAAATGCAACCTCTGGTGGACAGTAGCAGACTCCAAAATGAGACGCAGATTCAGAGTTCCAAATTAATTAGCAAATAAAATAATAATTATGGACGTAAACATTAGGTGAGCAGGTTACATTGTCACCCTGTGTCCTAACAACCCGCTACGTGACGAGATTCGCAGTGATAAGAAATTTGGCTGTTTGCACCAGACTAAAAATGACAAATTTAAATACAGCCATTTAGAAGTACAGAATAGTGCACTTACTCTAACAAAATGGTAAGGCTTATAATCTAATTAATACATATTAAACCTCTTTAACGTTATTAAATATGCATGCTGAATCACTGATATGTCACAATTCAAAAGTTCAATTTGACTTGATTTATTTTATTTTCAAGATCTGAGGTAAACTATCTGCTGCTTTTCATAGTATGGCAAAAAATGTCATGTAAAATGGCATTCAAACTAGCATTTAACACTGAATAAAGCAAATGAGGTGTACATGAGCTTATCATTGTCGGTTTATCCTGTTGTTCAGCTGCAAGAAATAGAAGCTGTTTCTAAAATATACAATTTCAAGTAATGGTTAGGACAAAAACTCCTTTTACATTTGAAAATATTCCTTTATCGCGATTTTATTTATAACATGACTTAAATCAGCCTTTAGGCTCTATAATCAGGCTCGCTCCAGTTGCAGTCATTAATCTGGTAACCTGCTTGCCTGTGTTTTGAACCAGACGTGCAATACCTAGCACAACCACTGGGTGTCAAACTTACATACTGCACCTTTAATAAATAAATTAATAATAATAAAACAATTTAATAATACAAAAATAAAATAAAATAAAACATTAAACAAAAAATTAAATCTAAATAAATAAATACACTTAAAGTTTTTTTTTTATCAGCGCAACTAAACAAAAAATAAAACCTAAATAAAAGAATAAAAAAAATTTAAAATACTAATTTTGCTTATCGGTGCAAAAATAGATTACGATTTTTGAGCATTGAATGATGGCGGCCATGACAACTCAATGACCATGTCCAAAAATCTAGCAGCTGTTTCAAGTTCCCAGTCTGGTTTCCAAACAGTGCTCGATTAAACCCACTATGCATCACTCTGTGTTGTCCTAACACGGCTGTCCTGTACATCTGCACTGACTGGAATCATCCCTAAGCCAACTGTACAAAAGAAAAATGCATATACGCTCCCTCTCCGCCGTCCTTCCCAACAGGACATGGAGGAGGCATGTGGTTGATATTACCCCAAAAATGCCTCTGTGACAGGTGAGACCAATAGCTGAGAGATGCCCAAACTAAAGCAGTTAATCACAGCGTTTCTCTCATGATGTCATCGAACAGCCACGCGAATAATCCTGGACGTTGCTTTACGACACTGTTTTTGTCAGACTGAGTCAGAGTCTTCCTGATATGAGGCAGCATTGGCTCATGATCGTAGTCCTCAGCTGCTGGGAGAAGACACAAACTCTCGCTTTATTTAGCAATCGCACACACAAAAACATTCATTTAGAGAGTGATGGTTTGGCAGCTTGCAGCACAGCCTCAGAGCTCACGAGACCCTTCCCCCAAACTAGGAAACAGGCATGCTGTTTAGGGCTGGCTGAGCATTCATATTAGTACATCTACATTTCCATTTACAATGTTCAAAGCAGCAAATTAATATAAGAACTGAAAAAAAACTACACATAAAAGCTTATTTCCTGGTTTTTGTAATCTAATTCAAATGTCCAAACCTGTCCAAAATGTATTAAAGTATTACTGTTATTATAGGTCAAGGTTCAGTAATGCAGTACAGAATAGGCATGGGATGATAACCGTTTTCAAGGTATACCGCGGTTTGGAAAAGTCATGGTTTTCATAACGGCAAAATTTTCTACAATATACTGTTCCTAAGGTATGTGTAAGGTATGTTATCATTTACTTTTTTTTTAGCTGTAAATTGTAAAGACATCTGTGTTTTTAAAACAAATGAAGACAGCAGAAGTCAATGATTCACTTGAATTATTTAGCCTGAAATGATTACTGCTTCAAATTTTTAAAAATGTTTCTCAAAATAAAATGTCTTGTGTTCAAGAGGGGAAAAGGTTTTGTTTTTTAGCCAGACATTTAAAAAGAATATATTTTAGAGCAATAATCACAATACCATCATACTGTAAAACCGTGATATTTTTATCCAAAGTTATCATACCGTCGGAATCTTATACCGGCCAATGCCTAATACAGAAACATTTTTTTTCTTGCTTTTTTTTTGTTTGTTTGTTTTTTTTTTAGAAAAAGAACAAATAGACTAAAGGTGTAGTAGGTGATCTGCCAAAATACTAACCGGTAAGCATAGTATCTTTGAAACACAATCCTCCCCTGCTGTCCAAAGCCACGCCTTTTGAAGCACGAATGCACCGTGAAGATGACAGCAGACAATCCACTAGATCATGTCATTCGCCAGATAGAAAACTTTATACAGTTCATACACATTTTTACTACTAATAATTCCATGACCTTTTCCATGATTTTCCAAGAATTTCAAGTACATTTTCATGACCTAATGTTTCATGCAATGTCTACATAAAAGAAAAGCTATGCAAATTTAAATGTATTACAGAATATCATAAAACACACAGCAATCTATTTAGTTTAAATTTTTATCTACATCTAAAATTTATATAGACAATGCTTACACAGCACTAATTATGTGAGAGTATGTGATTGACCATGGACAGAAAAGAAGACAACTAACCTATATTCCAGTATGCAATCCAGTATATATCTGTTTTCAATGACTTTTCCAAAACTTTGTGGGTTTTCTGTTTTTCCAAAACTTGTCTAGGAAAATGCCATGTCAAATTTCATGACTTTACTAGGTTTTCCATGACCTGTTTATAGTACTTTATAATACTACAATTCCCAACAATAAACTGTATAACATCTAGCACGTTTATAGTTGTGTAGCAAGCAAAACTTGTCATAATGTGCAATATTTCATGCATGCAACGATCGCTGGTCTCAGTCTCTCATGCGCTTTGTTGTGATTTTTGTGATAAAAATTAAGATTTGTGATTTAAAATGTGATTTATTACCATTTCATAAGAGCTACAGGTTTGACGTGGTGGTTTTTACAGCCCCAAAGAAAGACTAAGCGTAATCACAAGGTATGCTAGTTTATTTAAAACCTCTTAAACATTGTTGCCATTAAAAAAAATAATAATAAATAAAAAAAGTTGTCAGTTGTCATGACAAACTAAGAAAATAACTAGTGTTACATAAAAGGGATGGAAAGATAGATATGTAATTTTACTATATTAATATTTTATTAAAAATAAACGGGTCCGGTTTTTATTATGAAAATTTTTTTTTACACTGAAAACATGTTTTTATTTATTTATTTGTACATGTACAAAGACACACTTAATTTTTTTTCTATTTTACTGAAACAATTTCAATTTAAAAAAACACCATGCAGATTTTCTTGTGACCATTTTTGAGTCAATAAATCACAACTATAACTGTAAATTGCAACTCATTTTCCACCAGACCACTGTGGGGCAAAAGAGTGCAAAAACTTATTATTGATATGTATTTTTTTCCACATTTCTTGTAACTAATGTCTAAATCCCACTGAGTGGTACAGTTCAGTTTATGGTACGGTACAGTATGGGTCTCCTTTATCAGACTTGTGTCTCCACTGCCAAACGGTAAGCGTGGTGTATGACAGAAAGTTGCAGTCAGCCTCTTTCTCGATCAAAGAAATGTCAAAGTAAAGGTGTACAGGTAGTTCCCATAACAAAAACAAATCAAAACAAAACAAAACAAACACAAAACAAAACAAAAAAACAGTTCTCTGTAAACCTATAAGTGTTCAGCTACATGTCTTGCGCCACCCTTTTGGTACCATTCTGTTGTTTTGGTACCTTTTGGAAAGAATACCCCAAAAAGTGGTAGGGTACAGTTCGCTTTTTGGTACCTTTTGACAGTGGAAACAGATATAGAAGCAAACTGAATCGTCCCGTACAGTAACACTCAGTGGAAACGAGCCACAATACTAATCAAATCACTCATACCCTTGTCATGTTTGGAAGCTATTAAAAAACAATGAGCAAACAAAAAGTACTTCAAATGTCTATTATTATCTGGCACTACCCAGTTAGCCATTAAATATTTCACCCTTCAACATGCCAAATGAGAAAATGAATAATTAAGTGTTTACCATCCTTACAAAAACATTTTGGCAAACACCACCACAAAGCAAAACTTGGATGTTGTTTTACCACACATTCACCACTGCAAATTCGCCACAAATGAGCTCTACTTTTAATAGTCACACTTTGATTCTCCAAGGAAGTGTCTGTCGGGAAGGAGCCCGCTATGAAAGACTGTGTCAACAGTGTCTTTTCCCCTCCCCCACTCTCTGCATCACTCCACTGGCACTGCAAACAATGAGGAAATCACCACTCTTGCCTGCTGCTATAACAGTACACGAATCAAACCGAGACCAAAGCACCACAGGCGGAAAATAAAAACCACACTGACACCACTAAAGGGAAAACCCTCCACATTCAGGCTAAGAAGTGGTGGTTGATTCAAGTCTGCAGACAAGCAAACAATCCTCTGGCCTCAATCTGTCTCTAAACAGAATCAGACACACATTTAATTCCGGAACATTCAATCAGGCTTCCATGAACCAAGAAACCTCAAGATGCATTCCAGAAACATGCTTGTATTATCTTAGAAACTATATTATCTTAGAAAAATATAAAATAACAATTAATATGAATCAAGGTATCATACAGATCGGGCTTAGCACACAGTGAATGAGTTTACATTAGCGCATTACACTTTGTTTTAAAATGACATTCTAGAATGAAAACACTCACTGTTCAGACTGTTGTTTTTAATGCGTTTTAGAAAAACAATCTCCATCCACTGTATCTCATGATCTGACTTCATTGTAAATGGTCAAGTACAGTGTTGGGGGTAACGCATTACAAGTAACGCGAGTTACATAATATTATTTAAGTAATGCATTAATATTAAAATATGTGCATTAACTTTTTAATTTAGTTAATTCACTTTTAAAAAATAAACTGCTGAAATAAAATGAACATAGTCATGTTAAATCCTGCACACAACGAGAGAATACAGGAACAGGCAGAAATGAAGACGGCAGAGCCTTACATTTCTGCAATGGAAATTATTTCATTATTTTGAACACATGGAAGAAAAGAGAGAGAATTTTGTGTTTAATGCCATATCAGCTTCTCTGGCTAAGTCATGGCAAAAAAAAAAAAAAGGTTCAAAATTACATTTTATAAACACCACTTTTTCATAATAATTAACAAATATTTTAACAATTAAAAGTCAATCAACAGCAATAAATAATACACAAGATAAAGTACATAATAATAATAATAATAATATAAAGATACAAATCTTAAACAGTTTAAGGTTTACTTTTGATATAAATTGTACAATTTTAGAAGGATTCAGATTTTAAAATATTTAAATACTCTCCAGATAAAAAATGTTAGGGCATTCCAAAAGTATTTGTTTAACAGTTTGGTTTCCGTTGCAATATTGACATTTTCATGGAAGAAGGGAAAAAACAATTATCTGAATAGACAAATAGTACAAAAGTAACAAATGCATTGCTTTAAACTTTCATTAATCTGTATATACGGCACGTAGAGCTCTGGGGTCAGGAAGTTCTTCAAAGATAACATTATACAACATAATATTTTTTGTGTGTGTGTGTGTGTGTGTGTGTGTGTGTGTGTGTGTGTGTGTGT
>CAIGQQ010033471.1:1456279-1504635 GCA_903798035.1 Danio albolineatus | reverse complement strand
GTGTTATTGGTTTATCTCATTTAGGATCGAGACATCGAAATCATCGTCGTGACTAGGCAGCATTTAATGTGTGGAAAAACAAACAAGATAAGTGATGTTGAGTGAATGGCTTGTTGGCAATATGAAAGAGCAAGCAATATTTTTACATTTTCTTAAAGAGGTCATGAACTGCTGACCCGAATGAACTGGTTATCGTACCGCTCTGTGTGTTATCTTCTAGATCAGAGATGCCCAACTAGATCAAAGCTGGCCCACGATAACCTTTGATTTGGCCCACCATCCCATCTGAGTAGAGAGGGAGGATGATGGGGACTGTTTAGAGATTGTCTTTTCAAATCGAATGTAATCTTTTGCTTGTTTGATTGTTAAAAGCTACTTGAAATTAAATGTTTCAAATAAATATTGTAAATTAATCAGATTTAGGGCGTCACAGTGGCACAGTGAGTAGCACGATCGCCTCATAGCAAGAAGGTCGCTGGTTCGAGTCTCAGCTGTGTCAGTTGGCATTTCTGTGTGGAGTTTGCATGTTCTCTCCGTGGTCGCGTGGGTTTCCTCCGGGTGCTCCCACAAGTCCAAAAACATGTGCTGTAGGTGAATTGAATAAGATAAATTGTCCGTAGTGTACTGTATGTGTGTGAATAAGTGCGTAAGAATGTTTCCCAATGTTGGGTTGGAAGGGCATCCGCTGCGTAAAACATGTGTTGGATAAGTTGGCGGTTCATTCCGCTGTGGCGACCCCACATTAATAAAGGGACTAAGCCGAAAAAGAAAAAGAATTAATGAATAATCAGATTTAGTTTGAATGTACATCTCTGATGGACAGAGGACAATGCAGAGACTTTGTCGAGGAAATCAAGGCAAAGGCAGATTCAGCATTAAACTCCGCTCTTATGTTTTTATTGCAATAAGTTATCATTTAAAAAGATATAATGCCTTAGTTTATACGGTTAGTAAGGTTTTTTATTTTTTATATTAAGAAATTAGGGCGCCACGGTGGCGTAGTGAGTAGCACGTTCGCCTCACAGCAAGAAGGTCGCTGGTTCGAGTCCCGGCTGGGTCAGTTGGCATTTCTGTGTGGAGTTTGCATGTTCTCCCTGTGGTTGCGTGGGTTTCCTCCGGGTGCTCCGGTTTCCCCCACAAGTCCAAAGACATGTGGTATAAGTGAATTGGGTAGGCTAAATTGTCCGTAGTGTATGAGTGTGAATGTGTGTGTGTGTGTGTTTTTCCCAGGGATGGGTTGCGGCTGGAAGGGCACCTGCTGTGTAAAAAATATGCTGGATAAGTTGGCGGTTGACTCCGCTGTGGCGACCCCAGATTAATTAAGGGACTAAGCCGACAAGAAAATGAATGAATGAATATTCAGAAATTACCCATGGCAACTTTAATGTAATATAGTTTAGTATACTTACCTTCGACCCACGGCTCCTGATGATATTCGGTTTTTGGCCATTTATATTAAAAAGTTTGGACACCCCTGTTCTAGATGTTCATTGATTCATTTTCTTTTCAGCCTAGTCCCTTTATTAATCTGGGGTAACCACAGCGGAATGAACTGCTAACTTATCCAGCATATGTTTTACGCAGCGGATGCCCTTCCAGCTGCAACCCGTCTCTGGAAAACATCCATACACTCTCATTCACACTCATACACAACCCAGACATGCCAACTGACCCAGGCGAGGCATGAACCAGCGATCATGCTACCCACTACGCCACTGTGGCGCCCCTGTTCTGGATGCTATCAACATAAACATAATTAGGTCAATTCACAGTGTCACAATTGTCAAATCAATGCGAGTACATATACAAGCACACTAATACTCTGATTTTAGTACGATTAAGACAATACTTTGACTAGGAGTCTACCATGTAAACAGCGATTTTAATCAGACTAAAGTCATAATCAAACTAAACAGAAATCAAAGACATGTGGAGTATGCCGATTTTAGTCGCATTATTAAAGTGCAGTTCAGACATGTAAACACCTTAATCAAACTATTTGTGACTTTTCGCAGCATTTTGCGAAAGAATATTCCATACATACACGGCTGTTTGACACTTTTCTCTGCACCTACCGAGTCAGTTAAGGACCACAGACACCCGAGAAATCGAAAAATTAAAAATGAAACACCCGATATTACATCAAACTCCAGAGGAAACGTTGATAGTGTGGTGAGGCAATGATGTTAATCGATCTATGTGCTAGAACATGCAAAACGAGATCACGAAAGGAGCATCTCAATCATATTATTGTCTAATTCAGATTAAGGAAAATAATTTGGTTACTGATGCCCATGTAAACGTAGTCAAATATAGTTTATATAAAACTATCGCTTAGAAAAACTGGCCTTAACGTTATTGTCATTTTTATTATTAATGGTGCATTTATTTGATCAGAAACACAGTAAAACAGTAATATTGTGGATTTTATAGTAAACTTTATCTACTTTAATATGCTTTTTAAATGTCAGAGTAGTATTTTAATGTCATTAGTCCAGTCCCCAGGGTCACCCGATCCTTCAGAAATCATTCTAACATGATAATTTGCTATTTCAGAGACATGTCTTATTATCAATGTTCTCAACAGGAATACTTATTGAATATTGGTGACCTTCATTTTTCTTTTGTTTAAGTTAATAGTGTTCATCTTTTTAACTCAATTTAATGCACAAAAACATCAATAGACAAATTGTGTTTGTTATGCATGCATTACAAGGTTAAACTGAATGATAGTACACAACAAGGTTATGAACTTTACTTGGAATAAATAATAAGATCCCAGATGTGAAGGGTTTAAACTTATTTTTGTTTTAAATTTACATTCTGTTGTTATTTTGTGCAAAATTGCAAAAGTTGTGTGCTGGGTTGTGCTTCCTATTAGCCTATACTGCGGATGTGGTTTAAGTGTAAAAAAAGAAGTGAGAATTTAAGAGTCTCGGAATCTGAATCCATCGATTTCAGAAGCAGGAATCAGAATCAATTTCCAATCATTTTTGTATCTATCAGCCCTACTTAAGAACAGTTTACCTCATGACCAGTGGCAAACATCTGAAGTATATAAGAATGCCCCATTTATAGCCGATATACAGATAAAAACTGAACTGAACTGCTGACCTGACTTCATGAACTGGATATTGTACTGCTCTGTGTGTGTTATCAACATAAAAGAAAAAAAAACATAATTAGGTCAATTCACAATGTCATAATTGTCAAGTCACAATGATATAGAAAACTATTGTTTAGAAAAACTGGCTTTAACATGATTGTCATTTTGTATTATTAAGGTGAAGGCATTATTTTTGTTATAAATATAATTCTGTTGTTTTTTGTGTGAAAATGCAAATGTTTTGTGCTTGACTGTGCTTTCTATTAGACTATTAACTGCGGATGTGGTTTAAGTGTGAAAAAAAAAGTGAGAATATAAGAGTGAGAATATAAGAGTCTCGGAATTTGAATCCATTGATTTCAGAAGTAGGAATTAGAATCAATTCCGAAAATACCTATAAACAGTTTATACAAAAGCCTCATGACTAGGGCTAGATGGAATCTGCGGACATTTTTTGCTATTTCTGCGGAGTATTTTGTTAAAAATCTGCGAATTCATGCGGAATGATTTTAGGAGTACCATAACAAAAAAATGAATATATGAAATAAAAAGTAATCACTTTTTAACTTTTCTTTAATGTTAACAATGCGAATCCAAATAGATCCACTTTATTTGGTAAACAAAGCAAGTCTCTCATATAAAATCTCTACTAAAAGACAGAAAATAGTACTTTACCAACTGTATTGTGAATAAATCATATGAATATTTTCATATTAGTCAGTATTATTACTGAAATTAATTAAAAAAAACTGAATAAATATAAATTTACACAAGTAAATAAACAGAATCAATGATGGGCTACAAATCTGCGGAAATCTGCGGAATTCTGCGCGTGCAGATTCTGTGTGGGCCTACTCATGACCATATAATACATCATTTACAACCGATAATTAATTTTCATATCGGCAAATACCAATTAAAATAACCTTCTCTTGTAAAACCTAATCTTGTAAAACATTGTCAAAAGTAAACTTTAGATGTAGGAATTTTGGAAATTACAGTCTATTTAAGTTTGTCATTCCTTTAAAAACAAGTTTTTTGTCAAATCATTTTAAAGGTATAGTTCACCCAAAATAGAGATTTTCTCATTATTTACTCACACTCAAGTGGTTCCAAAATTTTATAAGTTTATTTCTTCTGTTTAACAAAAAACAAGATATTATAAATAACATTGGTTAAAATCATCCATTGACATCCATAGTAGGGACAAAAAATTACTATGAAAGTCAATGGCTGTTTTTTCCCCAACATTCTTCAATATATCTTCCTTTGTGTTCAACAGAAAATTCAAACAGGTTTGGAACAAGTGGAGGTGAGAAAATGATGACAGAACCTTTTGGGTGAACTAGACCTTTAATTGACACAAATGCTATCAAATTGTAGTTTGATTACTTATCATGCATTTACATGTGATGTGCTGTATTTACACATTTGGTCCCACTTTATATTAAGTGGCCTTAACTAATATGTTTTACACTGAAATTAATAATTCGTTACAATGTACTCATTGTGTAAATACATGTTTTTACATTGTACTTATGTTGATTAAATACCTGTATGCTAACGCTAAGGTAAAAAGGTGAAATATACATCAGCAGTTTTTCAAGAAAAAAAAAACTCTAAATTGAATGCGGTCTCCTGACCCTCTTGCCCTGCAGAGAATGCAGACAGAACTGCGCTGTTGTGTGTGTTGGATGACTCATACTGTGCAGGAGCAGGATTAGTAGATGGGAAATGGGTTTCTGGGAAAATCGTAGGTGAGCAACCATCTTCTCTCAATGTTACAGTTTCTGTTTTCAGCTTTGTCTATACTAAAGTTTTTTTTCTCACTACTTCTGGTCATACTAATCTAAAAATATAACAAAATAACTTAGGACCACAGTGCAAAAAAAAGTACACCCCAATGAATATGTTAGGGTAATATATGACATAAAATTTTAATAAAGAGAAAAAAATCATGAGAACCCTACACAAAATAAAATATTGTAGTTTTTATCATTTTTGCAACACCTGATTTAAATTCAAATGTATTACCTTTCTATCCATAAATATGTTAGCTGACCAAACAATTTTAACGATTATAACTATTTAATAAACCGGTTTTGTTTTAATGCACCAAAATATCTATAGTACAGTGCATCCGCAAAGTATTCATTGCTCTTCACTTTTTCCACATTTTTTGTTACAGCCTTATTCCAAAATGGATTAAATTGATTTATTTCCTCAACATTCTACACACAATACCCCATAATGACAATGTGGAAAAAAAATACGTTTTTGAAATTGTTGCAAGTTTATTAAAATAAAAAAACCTGAAAAATCACATGCACAAGTATTCACAGCCTCTGCCATGAAGCTCTAAATTGAGCTCAGGTACATTTTGCTTCCACTGATCATTCTTGAGATGTTTCAGCAGCTTAATTAGAGTTCACCTGTGGTAAATTCAGTTGATTGGACATGATTTGAAAAGGCGTACAGCTGTCTATATAAGGTCTCAGGGTTGACAGTGCATGTAAAAGCACAAACCAGGCATGGAGACAAAGGAATTGTCTGTAGACCTCTGAGACAGGATTGTCTCGAGGCACAAGGTTGGGGAAGGTTACAGAAAAATTTCTGCTGCTCTGAAGGTTCCAATGAGCACAGTGGCCTCCATCATCCATAAGTGGAAGATGTAAGTGGCATCCTTTGTGTAAAACATATGCTGGATAGCGGTTCATTCCACTGTGGCGATCCCTGATGAATAAAAGGATTAAGCTGAAGGAAATCACATGATGTGATTTCGCAGGTCAAGTTCACCAAGCTTGAAATTAGGAACGCAGCGACATCCAAAGCAGCGACCTGCAAAACTTGATTTACAAGCTTGCGTTTTTGGTCTGCGCCATTTTAAAATGACCATAACAACATTTCAGATAGGTTGCCGTCCCATCGTGCCTGTTTTGGTTATCACATGACTTTTTGATGTACATGTCGGAAGTTTTTCGATAAATGTGTTTTCATCTTAATTAATGCGCATTTTTTTAGCAGGTAAAAGTTTATCCAACTCAGTTATGCGCAACAGTTTTTATGCACATTTTTAAAACGTATGCACATCTTCGTCTTTCCATTAAGCCTTTTTATGTGATATTCCAAAATGTGCATACAAATAGGTAGAAGGAAACAAAGCTAATCACAATTATATACTTTACATAATTTTAGTTGAAAGTGCTGATCACACCATCAATCAGTACTCCATTATTGAACCGCAATTAAAATCTGAGGTTCGTGTGATGCATTGGAGAAAACGCCTGCTATTAGTACAATTCTAGAGATGCCGTACATATGGAGCTCTCAGTGGTGCAGGTGTATTGCCCCATTTTTATGGCCCTTTCTAATGAGTCCTGTGGCAGAATATTGTTTCGCATTATGCAGGACTCTGTCAAGTCAAATGAATTGAGCGTGTTTATGGGGAGGGCTCATTGCCTATGACAAAGAACCTCATCTGGGTCTTTACCATACACAAAATGACTCAAATTAGATTGTGCATGATGTAAGCTCTACTAAAATCAGTCAGTAGCCCTCTGGGTCCTTTTCTTATTTGGCCGATATTGAATGAGGTGATGGAAAGAGTTTATCGTGCTTTGATATTTGGGTTATAGGAGTCAACAACAGGTTTTGTCATCCCAGTGCCAAAACAAAAGATCATATTTAATAGGAGTTTTTAATAAAGACGCCATGCACTTGAATATTAAAACTATTTAAACTCTTAAAACACTCTGACACACACACAAAAAATAATAATAATAATTAATTAAGGTGTACACACTACTTTCACTCAAATTATATCGAACTACAAAGAAACAGCAAGTATCTGGTTGCACCAATATGACAATTTAGGGAAACGATAACTCTTTATATTTAGAAGGCAATCATCATTACACTACCTAACAAAAGTCTTGTCAATAGGAGTAACAAATAATAACTTGACTTCTAGTTAATTATTTGGAAAAGTGGCATAAGGTAGATTTTTTTGATGGATCATCTGCATCCCAATCCTCACAAATACTGCAGAAGACCTAATGGAACCCTCATGAACCCAAGATTCTCACTGAAATCAGTCAAGTTTGGTGAAGGAAAAATCATGGTTTGGAGTTACATTAAGTATGGGGACATGCAAAAGATCTGCAGAGTGGATGGCAACATCAACAGTCTGGGGTATCAAGACATTCTTGCTGCCCATTACATTGCAAACCACAGGAGAGGCAAAATTCTTTAGCAGGATAGCACTCCTTCTCATACTTCAGCCTCTACATCAAACTTCCTGAAAGCAATGGAATGGGAGGTGAGAATGGGAGTAAGGCCAAAGAGTAAGCGGTGTGATCAGGCTAAATACCCTGAATTATGCTCTTAAAAAGTTGTTCTCAATAAAGATAACTTATGATATTATTTTATGTTGCTTGAAAATGTGTGGGCATTGCCTATAGTGAGAATGCCAGGAGACGATGAACAACGAGCAAACTGGATTAGCCTTATACAAGCTTGCCATGATTTAAGCTCTGAAATGAGTGACGTTGTTGAGTCTCTGACAGTTAACAATCCAAGAAAATGCACGATGTTTCAAACGAAGTGTGGCATAATACTAACCGAGTGGAAGGAGCCGAGCAGTCTTAACTCTTGAAAATGCAGCTCCAGGTACAGAAAAAAATCTATTTAGGTGTAGGAATTTTGAACCCAAAGTATAAAAAAAACATACAGTGATACCATTCTGTTTAACATTTCTTTAAAAAAAAGCTTTTTGCCAAACCATCTGATTGTTTTTAGGTGAAAGTTCAGTGCAAATTCGCAAAATAAAATTGACTTCCATTTTTATCATGTAGTCCAAACAATGACCAAAACTAGTACTTTTACAAATCTCAGGAAAAAAAAAAAACTTTTTAAAAAATGAAAAAAAAAAAAGATACATGCGGTGTGAATAACATTTTTATCATCGACTTATCTTTCTCTGAAATGTATTGTTGTTATATTCAAATGTAAACACATTTTTTACATCAAATTAAATTAATACATTTTATCATTTAAATTATTAGTTCAAGGACAACACATACAACAATATGAAGAAATGTTGGCTACCATCGAGGACTTCAAGGACAACACATACACTTAATACACAAATACACTTCATTAAACGTACACATAGACATCACCTATGGGCTATAAAATAGCAGGTTAACTATATCTGTATATAATAACTTATATTTGATAGTAACTTTCAACTTAATTTGATTGTAAAGCTGCTTTGAAACAATAATTATTGTAAAAAGCGCTGTACAAATAAACTTGGATTGAATTGAATTAAAATTTATTTAGTTTGTGTCACAAACTAAACATATTTTAAAATCTATTATAAGTTCAGTGACCTCTTACTTACTTCAGTCATGATCACAGGGACACATAAACAGCCTTAATGGCTGTTCCTAATTCCTGATAATGGCCCGAAGGCAGATGTAGGATCAAACCCCCATAACAATCACAAGCCAACTGAGAGTAGCTCGGAAAATTCACTTTGCTCTTGGACATGGAAGAAAGCCAATGCAGCAGCTTTCCTTCAACAGTTTATCAGGAGTATCTCCCCTTGACCAGGTGCGTGAAGCAAAAGGCCAGCTCTCTCCATCAGCCCAGTTCAAACCTTAAACTGCCTTTCTTGTGAATCACTGCAGTGATAAAGAAATCCCATTAAGCGTTTGCCAGTTTGCACTCCCCATCAATCTCACTTGTAACAAAGAGGAAGCCAAAGTGTGTGAGAGGCAAGTGAATGATAGGTGCACACGGGGAATAGTTTCACCCAAAAATCAAAATGTGCCGTTCATTTACTTACTATAAAACCATTGAAGAGGAAGTTTTGTATTATTATTTGGCAGAAAACTCAGATTTTTAGCTGAAAGTGTGGTCCTTAATGATTATAATGGAAGTCCATGTCTTAAGCATGTGGAATTAAAATAATAATTTAGCAAATGCTGCTTAATTTGTTTTACAGACCAATCAGTTTACTTCATAAAATCTCAATAATAGGTTTCCATCACCCTTTGTTCACATTTAAATTTCACATTTTAAAGTATTGCATGAGAAACCAGTGACAGAGAGAGGAAAAACCCTAATTTGCAAAACATAAATTACACAAATTACATTTCCTTGAGGTGGTTTAGACTTGCAAATAACAATATGATTTAAGAGAAGACAGAAATGCATTTGCCAAATAAAGCTAGACATCGTGAGTTTCTTTACCCACATGCCCTGTTGGTTACTAGTTTACAGATACTTCAATCAGAGCTCTAACAACTTGATGTAAACGGATCTAATTTCCAAATAAAGAAAGCCACCGTTTTTAAAGTCAGCGTGAACCAGAAGATGCAGAGATTTTTATTTTAGTATGGTGATGTCTTCCAACTGAAAAGAGAATATTGAGTAGGGGGCGGAGCTTAGCATAGGAAACTAGCAGTAGGAGGGGCGTGATAAGAATATTAACTATAGAGTTCGGGAGTCTACGTCACGGCTAGGTGCGGTCGGCCATGTTTGTGGACAAATGCAGGAGCGCTCAATGTAAATCACTGGAAATTACAACAGAAAATACAACCATTTTATAGTAATATATTTAGAAAAACACAGCACTCAGAATAAAATATACTAACATGTACATCATTTTACAAACACTCTTTGCGTGTCGGAGAGGTTGATAATATGGATCCCATAACGTTCATTGTCCAGCAGTGAAATGTAACTGGAGAAGCCGAGTACAGGCAAAGAGGGGGCGGATCCGAAGCGGATCAAATAAATGAACGAGTTTATCCGTAACTGACAGGGCATCAATGAGATGATGCAAGCAAACATCTCCATATATGATTTTCTTCATTAAATGTAGTGTGAGCACTTACAGTTTATTGCTGATGAGTGTATATATGATACAAAAAAAATCAATAGAGATCGATGGGAATCAGGCTCCCTTGTCCTTGCTTATGACCCATTCCCAAGATCTATACAATAATAACTGACAACAAAGAAACACCGCCACTCCAAACGTTCAGAGTTTCATTAATGAAAAAAAACATTTATTTTTTCTGTGGAATATTACTATTATTATTATTATTATTATTATTATTATAAACTTTATTTTACCAGGAAAGACACACTGAGATTAAAATTAGTGTCCTGGCCAAGATCAGGCAGTATACATGTATCCATTTCTAAATAATTTATACTTTAATGGATTCTAATTCTTTAAACTGTATTTGTAGATTGTTCCAAACAAAAGGTTCTGCATATTTTAAAGCCTTTTTTCCCCCATCTTAGTCCGCACTTTAGGAACAGACAGTAAATAAATATCCTGTGACTGAAGGCCATAGCTAGGCACAGGTTTTTTACAAATGTAATTCTGTAGATATGATAGGAGTAAACCCAATATAGATTTGTAAACAAAGTTATGCCAGTGTTTAAGCCTACGAATGGACAAAGCAGACCAACCTACCCTAGTATACAACACACAATGATGAGTAAGGGATTTAAAATTAGTTATAAATCTTAGTGCTCTATGGTAAACAGTACCCAATGCATGCAGACTCTGAGAGGAAGCATGCATATAGATAACATCACCGTAGTCCAATATCGACATAAATGTTGCATCAACCAGTTTCTTTTAGCATCAAAAGAATGGCAGTTTTCAATTATAAAATAGAATCACTTTGAATTTTTTCCCCAATTACTGAACGTGAGAACTATAAGAAGGTGTATAATCAATTGAAATTGACCAAGACATTAATTCAATCTCTGCGCCATGAGTAGTAGTAATAGAACCTATTAACTTTGTCAACCTAAAGAATAACAATGTGCAGTAGCAAAATAAACTTGTACGTTTTTATTACGCATTTTGTGGTAAACACTAGGCATGGGCCGGTATAAGATTCTGACGGTATGATAACCTTGGATAAAAATATCACGGTTTCTCGGTATGATGGTATTGTGATTACTGCTCTAAAATATATTCTTTTTAAATGTCTGGCTAAAAAACAAAACCTTTTTCCCCTTTGAACACAATATATTGTATTTTGATAAACATTTAAAGTATTTTGCAGCAGTAAACATGTCAGGCTAAATAATTCAAGTGAATCATTGACTTCTGCTGTCTTCATTTGTTTCAAAAACACAGATGTCTTTACAATTTACACCAAAAAAACTAACAAAAATGTAAATAAAAAGTCTCACTCATACCTTAGGAACGGTATAGCAGAAAATTTTGGCGGTATGAAAACCTTGACTTTTCCAAACCATGGTATACCTTGAAAATGGTTATCATCCCATGCCTAGTAAACACTATAAAATAACGTTCCATTAGTTCATGTATTTAATAACAATACAATTAATATAGTATTTATTATGTAATTATTACAGTATTTATGTTAGTTAATACAAAATCGTTTCATTTTTGTCCTCACACTCACATTAACTTTTTTTTTTTTTTTACCAAGCACAATGCTTTTGAGATTTTAATAACTCATTACTAAATGTTGAACTATGATTAATAAATGAATAGTAATACTGTTCATGCTTAAGGTCGGCTCACTGTGGTTTTTAATAATCCTAAATGACTGTAACATGTCAGACTGCACAAACATGGCTTTCACCATCCCGCATTCTGAAATGATTCCTCACAGTAAACATAAACAATCTGCAGCAGCGATGTTGCGCACAGCATGCCTCAATAATAAAACCAGCAAGAAAAAACTCTTTTGACATTTCCCAGCAGTGGTTTAAAGTTGTCGTGCGGGTTGCGTCATCAAATGGAATGCTCCTATTGGTTCATGGATTGATGCTTGTCACAGCTACTGTCACACTGCAGGAAGGTGTCTGAAATTTTTTGACACTGCCAGAATTCAGAAGTGGGATCTTTTAGGATTTCCTAAAATTGTCTCAAGACGACCAAATCATGGCAAAAATCACACAGTATGAGCAGGGTTAACTAGCATAACTAACATTAACTAATGAACCTTACTGTGAGGTCAGACAAATTTGGGGTCTGTATGTTTTTTGACAGTCAAATTGTTGTTAGCTATTGACTTGCATTTAATCACCAAGAACACCAGGTATTACATTACATTACATTACAACATGTGCTGCCGTTAGTGAGGCCAACAGGGGGTGCTCAACCTGTGGTCTGTGTGGGGCCTAATGCCCCAATATAGTGAAGGGGACTCTATACTGCTCAGTGAGCGGCGTCTTTTGGATAAGACGTTAAACTGAGGTCCTGACTCTCTGTGGCCGTTAAAAATGCCAGGATGTTCTTCGATAAAGAGTAGGGGTTTAACCCTGGCATCCTGGCCAGGTCTGCCCATTGGCCCCTGTCAATCATGGCCTCCTAACCATCCCCATATCATAATTGGCTTCATCACTCTGGCATCATCCAGGTGGATGCTGCACAATGGTGGTGGACGAGAAGATCCCCCACCCCCCACCACCATTGTGTAAAACACTTTGAGTGTCTAAAAAAGCGCTTTATACATGTAAAGGCCTGTGCACACCATAATGTTTTTTCGCTTTTTTGGTCAACGTTTAACGCCTTGTGACTAAATAAAGGACGCCAATGTGCTCGTGCACATCAACGCGCAAAACGTCAGGCGCAAAAGATTCATTTAAAAAAAAAAAAAACGCCTCATGCTCGTTTTTTTGTTTTGTTTTGATGCGCCGCGTCAAAACCTTCTCCACCAATCAGATTGGCACTTTTGTTCATGTGTACGGAGCTGCTGAAGTTACAGTAAACACCCCTTGGAGGCTGTTAATGCGAGCGCACATTGAAGAAGATGCCCAGAGGCGATATGAACGTAGAGCTGCTTATTGCACGGGTATCCGAACAAAAAGTGCTGTATGATAAACGAGACATCGACATTGTTTGAATCGCCAGTGACTTCAACAAAGACCGTAGAATCACTATTGATTGGTGATTCTAAGCTCTTTGACAGCAAGCGTGTCATTTTCTCTCTTCTTCTACTGTGTTTTCAAGCGGGTGTCAGAAGCTTAAAGTTTTGTAGCGCCACCCTTTGCACCGGGGTCTTTCTGTTTTCATTAAGCGCCATCTAAGGGCAGGGAGTGATTTTGCATACTCTTCTGCTTGATGCCAGTGAAAAATCGCTTGGGTTTGAATGCAGAAAAACGCCTTGTAAAACGTTGATGATAAACGCAAACGAAAAGCACCCCGGAGTGTACAAGCCTTAAAGATGTTATTATTATTATTATTATTATTATTATTATTATTATTATTATTATTATTATACTTAATAAACACCTACATCGTGGATGGCCTGTGGGTGAGTAAATTAACAGCTAATTGTCTTTTTAGGGTGAACTCTCCCTTAAAAGCCAATTCCATTTTCCTTTAGTCAGAAAGCAACACCAGACAGTCTTCGCTTTGGCTTGGATTTGTTTTGTTCCTCAACATATTCAAATATTCAGAGAGTAATGAGTGACAGAAAATAGACAGTCCTCCAGAACGTCCTCTACCCGTAGCTGTGAGACCGTCGTCAAGCTGCAACAGGCAATGATAAGACGCCATTGACATCTCATTGATTCAACCTCGTCTCATTGATTTGACTTTGGTCATGTGCGTCACAGAGAGACACACACTGGCCCCTGTATCTGTCTGTGTCTTTCGGCTCCTGCTGATTAAACCGGGAGCCATGGTAATAGCAAAATAATGAAATACACACAAAATTATTTAATAAAACAATGTCCACAGATCTATATCAGGTTTTCCCATATGAATATTATACAATGTTTTCCCGTAATATAAGTTACAAGGTTTTTTTAAATCATCTGAAATGTCCTGTGATTTATATTGTAAATCCACCTTTGTTATATAGGTAACAAGCAAGCAAAACATGCATGTGTGTGAAGGTGTTTGTATACATATTACCACTAATTTCAGTTTATCTTTCAATTAATTAGTTTAGGTTTAAGGTTCATAACAAATGTAAACAGCATCTTGTTTGTTTTATTCCTGTACTGAAAACTGTGTTTATCTACTGTGCTGTGGATGGAGGGGAACTAAAATACAAATTACAAATATATGTAAATACATGCGGTATCGAACAATGGCCCTTAAAGGTCCCATGAAATGAAAATAAAGTTTTGTAGATGTTATTATCAGTATTGTTAGTTGTAAAGATATCTATAGACTGGTTTCACGCGGCTGCCATTTTAGACAACGAAATCGAGGCTGCGGTGGGAAGATACCCGGAAGTATCGCCTGAATCACACAGAAATGTTGTGTACCTGGCTGTATATCTTATCAGCAAAGAGAAAGTGACACATATTTATACTTTCACCGCCTTCCGACTGACCCGAAGGTCCGTTCTGAATGAATAGTAAAAATAAAAAGTGATATCAGATCTCATTTTCAGGCAAGCTAAAGTTTTTTTCCCAAACACACGTTTTAGATGCCATTTATCAAACTCAAGTTAATCAACTGATTCCTTCACTACATTAGACTCGTCCTGATACAAAATTTAGGTTCTGAAATGTAAAAAAAAACTCCGTTTCCCGCTAACATTTAAGGCACTGTTGATGGCGTTCTTAAACACCGCTGATTTGCTGTAGTGTTCACATGCTCAAAAGAAATGACTGTGATTGGCCATAACGGTCATCAGTTCACCGCACTTGCGGCACTTTGATGATGTTTACCGAGTGCAAACACAAATGAGCGATCCGCTTGATGAGTCGAATGATCTTCACGGCTTTAAAACGATCCAGTGTCCGTCTATCTGTGTTTGCAATCTTTGAAGAGTGGTTAAATAATGACCTTCACGGCCAATCACAGTCATTTCTGTTGAGCACTGGAGAATACTGTGGCAAATCAGCGGCACTTATGAACGCGCTCAGCGGAGCTTAAATGTTAGCGGTAAATGGACGTTTTTAAAACTTCAGTATCGGGACAACACCATTACAGACAACACGAAGGTGTGCTACAGAGGACTGCAGTGTTTTATCTCTTCCCGGGTTACTTAGGCTGAAGCTGGGAAGCCCCCACAGTGTTTACCTGCATGCTGCCATGAACTGAAGTCTAGAAGGACACTTAAGCGTATTACTCTTAAAGTGACGTTGTTTGATGCCTAATATGCTTTTAATTGCTTAAAATAAACTTAACAGAATGATATTAAAGTGATGTTTACACCATTTCTGCATTTTGAAAAATCGCAGCAACAGCTGGAGGTTTGTAGTACACAGCATGTTGTTGCAATGTTTACAGTACTGATCCTATACTTCCGGATTTCTTATACTTCTATTCATCTCACCGCAGCCTCGCTTTCGTGCTTTAAAATGACGGCCACGTGAAATAAGTGTATAAGCTAGTGTGTTCCAAAACAATGACAAAATTTGCATTTGGAAGATATAAATCTGATATAAAACTGATATAAACATACAAGGCTTGTAGTTTGTCACTTCCGCCTAAAGGCTGATTTATACTTCTTTGCCCAGCGTATGGTCCAGCGTAGTCTTCACGTGGTCGTATAGCCCTCGCCGTGGCTGACGCGACCCTTTAAAAAAATGTAACTACATGTCACAACGGTGCGTATCGTAAGCTCTGTGATTGGTAGGCTTGGAAGGTGTGACCAGTGTGGGTGCAACTGAGAGTCGTGCGAACCCGTTGCAGTGAGTGTCGAGTCCTGTGACGGAGCTACAAATGGAAACTTTTGTTTTGCGTTTACCTTACGATTAAAGTTGTTGCATGTCCGCCAGTTCTCACCTCAGAATGAGCAAGTTTTAGCTACTTTTTCATTAAGGTAGCGTTCAGAAAAAAACAAAAAACCCTTGAAGAAACTCGACACAGAGGAATATAAAATCCTACTGCAAGCTAGCTTTTTAGAAGTGTTACTGCAGAGAAACACAAACAGCATGCAAAAATATAAATACACGACTACGCAGAAGACATGCGCCGTGGGTCACGCCGATCACTCGACGCAGAAGTAGAAATCAGCCTCAAATGGATCACAGCTACTATCATTTTTGCATGTATAATATAAATCAACAATTTCTTACCTGAGCTAGTAAAAGAGCATGTAACAGGGTATATATTTAGCATATATCCACAAAAAAAAATGTTTTGCTGCTTGTTCCAACTACTTATTTAAATCGAGCTGAATCAACACAATTCTTGAGAATTGTTTTGGACAACTTAATTGTTTTATGTTCAATCTACTTAAATTTGTAAAAACTAATAAGTTAACTTAATTCCTTCACGATGTCCCAACACAAATCAATCGTGTGGAACCCAGCATTATTTACAGCGTACACTCAAAAAATTATTATGGCTGCTTGTTCAAACTACGTATATAAAATGAGCTGAATCAACACAATTCTTAAGTTATTTTGGAGGGTGGGACAACTTAATTGTTTTGTGTTCAATCCACTTAAATTTGTAAAAACAATTAAAGTTAATTTCATCAATTTTTTGTTGGGCACAACATAAAGGGATTGTGTGGGACTCAACATTTTTTACAGAGGGACATTAGAAAATATTCTGTTTCAGTGCCATGGAGCTTTTTAGCTTTTTTCCTCTACCAGTAATCTATTTTACATAATTTTTTATTGAAATGCATGAAGCTCTGGTTGCAATATGCTTAGCCGGAGTGGACAGTGAGAGCAGCACAGCATGAGAGAAACACTGTGATCTGTTCGGTGACGTCTATAAGCACATGACATCACAGAGAGACCACCTGTAAAAGTCACAAATCTATTTTGGGATTACAATATATGCACATCTGAAGGTCACATTATATAAAAAAAGCACTCGAGTATAGCTCTAAAAGTCACAGTATTGGCATGGCTCTTTTTTTGAAAGAGAGATGTGCACCTATGTGTTTAATTAGGAATATTTCAGGGACAGAAGTGTACCCTGAACTTAATTAAATCGGGCACAAGTTCATTACATGGTGAAAACCTAATGTCCCCAGAAGTATATTTAAACTTGAATTCACCTGCAAAATGAAGTATAGTCACCACTAGGAAACACATGCTAAATAATCAAACATATGCAATTCAAGAAAGCTTGCATGAGAGTAAGCTTGATAAGTGAAGTTTATTCATAAACAAATTTCGAGAGGATCACGTGCTTATGGTTGCTAGCAGCTGACCTGCATTATCCAATTCCCAATGCACCAATCAGACGATTCCTAAGTTACTACAAATACCCTTGGTTACGTATCACAGCTATCTTCGCTTTGAAGGATCCCCCCTTCCACCCCTATTCCTCCTCCTTTCTAGATGTGTGGCATGGCGGCCCAGTGGTTAGCACTGTTGCCTCACAGCAAGAATGTCTCTGGTTTCAGTCCTTACCAAACCAGCCGACGTTTCTGTGTGGAGTTTGCAAGTTCTCCCCGTGCTCACGTGGGTTTCCCCCGGGTTCCCCGGTTTCCTCCCGCTGTCCAAAAACATGCAACTTAAGTTAATTGACTAATCCAAATAGACACCATAGACATGCTCCTAGTAAGTAGCTATCTCCTAAGAACAATCACTATCTATCCTTCAGCTACTCCAGCAGGGGAGCTCTCGAGATCTACCCGAGCTCACACTACCCTCTCGCCTTGCAACTGGAGGGAGCCCCGAACTCGAGGATCTTATGAGCTCGGGGCTCTCTCCCATGACAGCATGCCAAACTAGCTTTATAATCAATCATCAGCTAAATGTGAACTCTTGAAATGGGCAGATAGTCTAAATGGGTAGATAATAATAATCATAATAATAGTAATATTTTTTAAATACCTGTGTTTTGATGCAAAAGCTACACCAAAATTACCCAAAGCTCCAAAACCTACTACTAAATATATGTACACAGTTATTATATACAGTTGAAGTCAGAATTATTAGCCCTCCTGTGATTTTTTTTTTTGTTTTTTTGGTTGATTTCTTTCTCAAACATTTCTCAAATTATGTTTAACAGAGTTTTTTACAGTATTTCCTATATTTCTTTCTTCTGGAGATGTCTTGTTTTATTTTGGCTAGAATAAAAGTAGTTTTTCATTATTTTTTTTTATATTTAAGGTCAATATTATCAGCCCCCTTAAGCACTATTTTTCGATTGTCTACAGAACAAACCATCACTATACAATGATTTGCTTAATTACCCTAACTTTAACCTAGTTAAGCTTTTAATTTCACTTAAAGCTAGTATCTAGAAAAATATCTGATAAATTATTTTGTAGTCATCATGGGAAAGATAAAAGAAGTCAGTTATGAGAGATAAGTTATTAAAACTATGTTTAGAAATGTGTTGGAAAATAATCTCTCCGTTAAACAGAAGCTGGTTAAAAAATATACAGGAGGGCTAATAATTCAGGACAGCTAATAATTCTGACTTCAACTGTACATAAAAGATAACGTTCGACTAGACATTACGACAAACAATTGCAAAATGCTACGATTTGCTAGTCCTTGAGGTAGAATCCTTTTAGAGAAGTATAATTCAAGGCCACAAATGCTATGATGTTTGAGTCTCGCAGGCCCCAGACGGCTGCCATCTGTGTCACCAGCAGAAATGTTTTTGACCCCAATTAGCTCCCATGTGTCTCCCCAGCACCTCAATGACAGTCTGCTCCAGCACACACAGACACATCCTTGCTTTTTACGAGTCCTGTGAAGTCACCACAGTTAACAAACAGGTAAATATATTACTCTCCATTTACAACAACGACAAAAAAATAACAAAGCCTATACCTGAGGCTTTGAAGGAAAGTAGCTTGATCGCTTTGAAAAGTCTGATCAAATGTAAAAGTCGAAATTGCAATTAAAATGAGCACTTTTTGAACTGCAAAGGCGACCCTGATTAATGAGGTCCTCCCTTGAAATTAGAAAACATAAAAAGAGGTATTCTTACAGATACTTTAAAATATTTTATACTATTTCTAATATTTGCTTAATTTTGCCAAATGTGATGGTGGACCACAAAACCAGTCTTATATTTGGCAATAATAAAAAATATAGATTTTTCTTTTTTGCCAAAAACCATTAGAATATTAAGTAAAGATCATGTTCCATGTGGAGATTTTGTAAATTTCCCCTTGTAAATATATCAAAACTCAATTTGATTAGTAATACATACAAATACAAATTTAAAGTGGATTAATTTAATTGAAGATGTATTTGTTTTCATTTGCACTATTTAATGCTCAGATGTTTAAGCAGTTAACTAATATACAATCACCGGCCACTTTATTAGGTACACCTTACTAGTACCAGGTTGGACCCCAATTTACCTTCAGAACTGCCTTAATCCTTCGTTACGTACATTTAACAAGGCACTGGAAATTATCCTTTGAGATTTTGGTCCATATTGACATGATAGCATCACACAGTTGCTGCAGATTTGTCTGCTGCACGTCCATGATGCGAATCTCCCGTACCACCACATCCCAAAGGTGCTCTATTGGCTCGAGATCTGGTGACTGTGGCCATTTGAGTACAGTGAACTCACTGTAATGTTCAAGAAACCAGTCTGAGATGATTCATGCTTTGTGACATGGAGCGTTAGCCTGCTGGAAGTAGCCATCAGAAGATTGGTACACTGCGCATACCTCGGTTGTAACAAGTGGTTATTTGATTTACTGTTGCCTTTCTATGAGCTCAAACCTGTCTGGACATTCTCCTCTGACCTCTGGCATCAACAAGGCATTTGCGCCCACAGAACTGCCGCTCACTGGATATTTTCTCTTTTTAGGACCATTCTCTGTAAATCCTAGAGATGATTGTTTGTGAAACTCTCAGTAGATCAGTAGTTTCTGAAATACTCAGGCCAGCCCATCTGGCACCAACAACCATGCCATGTTCAAAGTCACTTAATCACCTTTCTTCCCCATTCTGATGCTCGGTTTGAACTGCAGCAGATTGTCCTGACCATGTGGTGGCTGATTAGAAATTAGCGTTAATTAGCAGTTGGACAGGTGTACCTAATAAAGGGGCCGGTGAGTGTATATGAGTTCAGCTGACTCTTTTTTTTAATCTAATAAGTTCAGCCGAGTAAAACTTTGATATATAAGTTGTCAACACTGCCAGATAAGTTAACTTAACTCAAAATATTAAGTTGGGATAACTAATTGGCCCAATCATTTTTACAGTGTAAGAGCTTAATTTCAACAATTTAAAGATGATTTTCTCAGTATTTAGGTTTTGTTTTGTAACATCAGATTCCAGATATTCCAACAACATCCACATATTTGTATCTTGGCTAAATGTTGTCCAATCCTAATAAACCATACATCAACTGAAAGATTATTTATTCAGCTTTCAGATAATGCATCAATCTTAATTTACAAAAAATGCCAAATTTGCCCACTTATCACTATGATCCACCAGGAGGCTTTTTGCTCCTCTATGTCTTTACATTTGCTTTCAACCAGAAGACACTTCGGTAACACTTTAGTTTAGGTCACAATTTATGCTATTATCTACTAGCTTATTACTACTAGCTATAAGATATGAACTGTTCATTAGTACTGTTGTTATGAGTTATTCTGCATCCCTAATCCTGCCCAAAACCTAAACCCAACTTCTGCCATACTAACTATAACAAACAGCTAATTAGTAGTTTATTAAGCTAGTAGTTTTAGTTAATAGTTAGTAATACTGTGACTTGTGACCTTAAGTAAACTAAAGTTACCAAAACTTCTTTTATAATTGCTTTTTACACAATCTTGTGTAATCAATATTCAATAGAAATAGTGATTGTTAAACTTTAGTCCTAGAAAAAGCCACAGACTACTTTACCCCATGCCTTGCCAAACAGTTTTGCTTAACATTTGCAAATCCAATTATGAAAAAAAACTATAAAAATGCATTAACTACACTCTTCACTTGTTTTTACACTGATAAGCATGTTATTTTTTTTTCACCCCCTTCCTCATCTTGGCCTCTGTGAATGTGGATGCAGCACCCTGACCCTCGCCGGCTGTCCATCATTACTGTGTTTAGTAAACCAGTTAATAGACTGCCTCTCGGATCACAGGTCAGACACACACATGAATTTTTTTCTCAATAGTCTGATTACATTTTTTTCCAAGTTCCTCAGAGGACTTCTTTGCACAGACGATAGTCAACAGAAACAGAAATGCATGGCTGATCCACTGGTTAAAATCTGCTGAAATTAACGTAAACATCGTTCTTTGCTTGCCAGTCACCGTGAAATCAAAAATATCATTTGTATCTTCTATAAAAAATATTGTAGTTTTTTTTTTTCTGTGCACATTTTTATTTAAATTCATGTGCACTTGTGTAATATTTAAACTAAATAAATTCCTTCGCTGCTGGAACAACATCTTCTAAGATATGTTTACTGGTGTGAAAGCAGAGCAACCCGTCACTCACAGGAGATCCACCAATAGCAAATGACAACCATCCAATCATTCATTCATCATTCATTTTCTTTTCGGCTTAGTCCCTTTATTATCACCACAGCGGAATGAACCACCAACTTATCCAGCATATGTTTTATGCAGCGGATGCCCTTCCAGCTGCAACCCATTGCTCTCATTGACACACATACACTACGGCCAATTTAGCTCACCCAATTCACCTATAGCTCATGTCTTTGGACTTGTGGGGGAAAAGAAGGCACCCGGAAGAAACCCACGCGAACACAGGGAGAACATGCAAACTCCACACAGAAATGCCACCATCCAATCATTCAGTTATTTATTTTGAAATATATATATATATTCATAAATGCTTATAAATATTTACATAATATTTAATATTTATTTTGTATTCATAATATTTATTTCATATCTGCGTATATTTTTGGGCAGTTTTTCACTTACATTCTAAATTAAACTACTATTCGTGCAAAGTCAGATTCTGAATACAGTATTTATAGTCAATATCTGAATACAGTTCACAACAAAGGCAAAGACAGTTTGATGACACTGTGACGTGTGGAATCATGGCCCTTAGTTGTCTCCTGCTGGAACCATAAAGTAAAAAGCTATAATATTCAAGCTGCTTATCTTGGTAGTATGAAGCGGAGTAATGCTGGGTTCAGACTGCATGATTTTAGCCCTGATTTTGATTCATCGACAGGTTTTGAGAAATCGCAGACTAATGCCTGAAATTACAGGCAAATCATGTGACAATACAGTAACAATCATGCAGTGTGAACTATCAGAGAAGCAATCTGAGAATCACTGATGAGTCGACGACACCTGTGAGACATCAAATCATGCTGTGTGAAATGTGTTCTGATTGAAAATAACATCAGCGATTACCTACAGCCAATGAGAGAGCAGCATTCACTAGTATGGGTCTCTGCTGGCCAGTGGAAGGTTGGGGGAGAAGTTGCAGTGTGAACACAGCAGTGACGGAATGCTACCCCCCAGATAGTCATGCAGTGTGAAAACATCTATGACGTGACTACAATGAAAATCGTGCAGTCTGAACTGAGCATAAGGCTGAAAGCCATATAGCTCAAAAAATTATACTGAAGCAACTGTGGCAAAAAAGCAACCAAGCTTTTATTTGGCCACAGTCCACCACTTCTGGTTCTTCTGGTCAGGATCATGGCGGGAAAGAAGCAGCGCTTTTTTATACCAAACACTTTTTAAGAATCTGTTATGATGCTGCTTTATGCATCTTAATAAAATGCACTACATATTAAAGTGTCGTCTGCGTTCTCTGTTTTCTATAAAACCAAACCAGGCTCATTCTGAAAACTTACCACTATATACATTTTTGGAGAGCGCCAAAGAAGTCTCCGGAGGTACGTTTTTAGCAGTTTTTGTTTTCGCGAATCCACCAGAGGGCGCTATGTACGCTTTTTCAGAATTTAAATTTCTCTCGCGAGTGCCATTCGCACCTGCTGTTCTCATGTAAATACACCAGAGGCCGCTGTCGACTGACTCATCAACTGACCCACCCTCCTCCTTCCCTAAACCCAACCAATAGTGTTTTCAAAAGCACTAATTGACCTGCTCACCCACTTGCCTAAACCCAACCGACAGTTTGGGTTTTTTCAATCCAAAAAAAGAAAAGCCCTCATCTGATTTTTATCATGTTTTTACAGTACCACATTCTCAGCCTGATATTTAGTTGTTTATTTAATTTTTTGGCTTCTGTTTTTGTCTTACCCGCTCTTTGCATAAAATTAAGGGTGTATGACATTATCAGCATGGTTATACAGGACTAAATACACTGAAAAAAAAGATTCATTGGATTTACAATTTTTTTAAGGCAAGTGGTTGCAAACAATTTATATGGGTTGAATTTAAACAAGCAAATTAAGTTGTACATTACTAAATAAAATTTGTTGGTTTAAATTCAGCCCATATAAATTGTTTGCAACCACTTACCTTAAAAAAGTAAAGTGCATTAAATCCAATGAATCATTTTTTTTTCAGTGTAGGACATGGACTGTAACACAAGTTAAGTTAAAACTGCTTATGATATATAAACATACTTCAAAACACCTGGGATAATGTAAGTCAGCAAAATAAAACAACAACAACTGTGTACGTTTTAATGTAAAAAAAAATCATACATATTGTGTCTTTAAATGAGTAAAAACCATAAAAGGTCTTCTTTAATCTACAGTTATTATCACTGCTCTCTAAGTCAAGCAGCTGTTTTCTTGCAGCAATGAAGTCGATTTTAGCTTCATCTGATTATCTTAAACCCATTCGCTCTCTCTCACGCATCGCTGAGAGCTTATTTCCTCTTTGAACTTATTCACCTCATAGCCTTTTGTCTTGTAGCCACTGCAGTGCAGCAGTTGAACAGTAAAATGCGTGAAATGCTTTCAGGTCTGTCGGCTGCTGAGAGTATTTATCATGGGGGTGCTTTCTATCTTTAGAAAGCCTATCAACACGTCAGAGCGGTCAGGACACGCGTCCACAGAGCGGGAGACGTCCGTGTCTCCGGGCCAGGACGGACGGAGAACTGGTGCGTCCGTACGGTTCATCGAGCTGATGATTGCCTCAGTGAGAAAAAGACCCATGTTACGTCTCAAATGCAGCAGTCAGTCAAGGGGAACAAGTTAAAACAAAGCTTTTAGTTCAAATTCATCACAACACAGATAACACAGGCTTCTCGGATCGATGAAGCAACATATATACACACAGAGCCTGTAAATTCCCAGAAACCGTCTCTTATATCCGAAGGCCATTTTTTTTCCCTGAGCTGTTTATAGGCAGGACACACACAGTGCTTCATTTCCAGCCTCATAATTTCTTTGTTTTCAATAGCCAATTATGCTTCCATTACTGCTTTTGCGGCACCACATGTCGCAAACAATATGACGTACAGCTCTTGCGGATAAAAGCCATAAACGATTAGTTACCTGAAATATGATTTGCAATAAAATCATGATGGTCTTCAATATCTATTCAATACGTCTGCAGCACTCATCGAGGATATAATGGTGATGAAGGATCAATGTGTGTTCATATCCATCTCTCAGGGTCACGGAGGTTACTCCTAGTAAAAATTCCCAAGCCATTGGTGTTGTAATTGTAAAATGGAATGTCTTAAAGGGATAGTTTGGTTCTAAATCCATATGCATTCTTTTTTTTTTTTTGGACCTCAATGGTCCCATGTTACAGATGTATAAAAATATTCAACAATAGCTCTGGTTTTGAGATATGATTAGTACCACACGCTACAGAAAATACTCAGTGGATTTTTTATTTTATTATTATTTTTTTTAAGATAAGTGTTCGCAAACAATTTATATGGACTGAATTTAAACAAACAAATTAAATTTAGTGACGTTCAACTTACATATAGTCTGAAGCTTCTACAAGATTCCAAATGTATGGCTGGGAATGGTCATTTGTCCACACAGTCTTTATGCTGAATTGTGAATCGATAGAACGGGTTATTTTCATTGCCTTTAAAGTGAAATAACTGAACATAAACATGAGGCTGAGGAAAAGTGCTACTACCCTAAATCAGAAAAAGCTGAGACAGTATGGAAAACACAAATAAAAAAAGTAGTGATTTCCTTTGACTTTCATTTTTATTGCAGACAATATGAACAAAATATTTCATGTTATTCTGGTCAGCATTATTTCATTTGTAAATAGACATGCTTTTTTGTCATTCAGGCCTGCAACACAATCCAAAAACATTGGTACAGAAGCTATTTAGGGTGTGTACTCATGTCAATTGGTTAAATAATGATGTAATTTGAAACAGGTGATGTCAACAGGTGATTATGATTTGGTACAAAAACGGCATCTAAGAAAGGTCTAGTCCTTTAGGAGCAATGATGGACCGAGGGGCAACAGTTTGCCAACAAATACGTGACAAAAGTAGAAATGAAAAAATTTAAATGTTTAAAAAATGTTCCTCAAAGAAAGATTGGAAGACATTTGGATATTACACGCGAGTGCATCAGTGAATAGCGCCAGAGCGTTAAAGCCAATTGCAGCTCTTTCTCTTGAGCGAGTTACCAATCATATGGGTTTAAGAACTCCCTAGACAAGGCTCAGAAAGCGAGCAGGATATTTTTGTTTATTCGCTATACTGTAAATGCTCATGTTGTTCTGTGCATGTACGTGAGTTTTTAAAAGTACAGTGCATATATCTAACTGTTTGTATTAAATGACAAAATAGTGTTACAAATAATATTCAAATATAAATATAGATGTACATTGTAATACAAGAATTCTTGTGCTGTGAAGTAAAATATAAAATTGTGTATGGAAAGCATCTTCAATGCACCGTGATGTACCAAGATATCGAATTAAACCGAAACGATGGCTTGATCATTGAAACCAGACCGAACAATGAGACCACTGTAGGTTCACACCTCTAGTTGTAATTTTAGAATCAAATTTCAGATGGCAGAGTTGGTTCATACCACCAAACAATCCATAATTTTTCACAGAATTTTACAGACATACTTTCAAATATGGAGTTCAATTGCGCTGGTTGAGTTGTTCTTAAATAAACTCTTTCTTTTTTATAAATACGTCCTGCCCTGTCTTAATAAATGCACCATATCAGGTCAATTTGCACCCTTAATGCATTCTACGTTAAGAAAGTAAACATGATTCATTTTAGTTTGATCATATCTTTGAAATCACGCTTCAAAAACTTGCCTAGGATTGTTCCTCTGGGAGGCATTATGGGACGGCAGATAAATTATAGCCACACTGGCCTGCGAGATGTACTTACGCATACACAGGGTAATTATCAATTATGCCCGAGTCTAATGGAGCTTTCCTCTCATCTGAGTTTATTCCCACATGAGCTACTGATTTCTTCCGCCTCTGATGCTCCAGTGTTGTCAGCGGGGAAACTCAAAATTTTACGCGTGCATAAAAAAACTAATTATGACACCATCCTGAAAGGCTTTTCCTTTTAAGATTCTGTATCGGCGCGGAACGCATTGATTAAGAAGTCGAGGCTTTTTTCCTCTTTAAGGAGGGAATCCCCCCATCTGAGCCCACTGAGATTTCTCTCCATTATTCTTTACTGGCTTATCGTGTTAAGAACTTTACTTTAGGAGAAGTGGAGCGCTGAAAGGGGTCTGCGAGTGCGAAAGTATTGAGTTGTACACTTTAGATGCACAATCAAACACTTTTATCGTCACCTAGAATATCTGTCAACACTGGAGAACTGGAAATGTGCGCTACATCACGATGGATCCATTAACTTAATGGACAGAGGGTGGTTGTGAAAAGCAAAGAAAAAAAAATAGATGGGAGTGTGTGTTAGAGAGACGGGAGGGGGCTGGGACGGTAACCTTTGGGCTTTTTATTGGAATGAGATGACACACTCGAGCAGCTCTTAAATGAATGGCATCTGTAGTTTCTTCTGAGAGGGTTGCCCTTTTCCTTCCAGCGCGGTCTAACTGAAAATGAAACACTGCCTCTTCGTTCTGAACACCTCAAGAGTCACCGTCCCCCGCCAGATGTGGCATCAATGTACTTTTTCAGCTACTTTATCAAACCGCGCTGTTGGGTTCAATCCGAGGTGAAACTTCCTGTTTAGCTTCAGTTTCACAGGAAGACTCAATGGACGTACTAGCTTTCTTCAATGACGACTTGGCGAGAATGACGCAACTCGTTTCGAAAGTTCGCTAAATGCAATTACAAATATTCTTATCATTGTTATTGTCCCATTTGAGGATTCTAATGTTCATTGGTTCTTTTTGTTGAAGAGTCGGCTCTAAGCAGTTAATTATTTCATCGTTTTTAATGTCCACGAGCCAAGCTTCCATAATTCCTCGCTCCATTGCACTTACAGAGATTGCCGTTTTAGAAATTACACCCAAATTGCTCTCAGCTTTCCGGGCAGATAACGGTTAAGAACCTCCTATACAACGTGGAGGATTTCCTTGTATCACCTTAAATGAGAAAGACAGGCGTCTTAAAGGGGACTTATCAAGAATGTACAGGGAAAATTTCACAGTTGGCCTACCAGCATAAAAAAATGTTCGAAAAAACATGCACACACACACACAGTTCCCGGGCTTTCATGGTTAAAATAAACTAACTCTTCTTGGATTTTCATATTATACATTCCTAGGTAAATCTCTAAGGCTCAGAGTGCTGATGTTGTTCCTTCTCTACTTATAACGATTACAATTTATAATACAGGAAATTGTATCTCTGTCCTGCTCACTTGTTCTTTAAGAAATGGGGTTTAAATGTATGCAAGGCTCGGTTTATGCTTGATATTAAGATCAGTTTTTGACACTAAAAACAGATATATGTTTTCAGATTGTCTGATCACTTTTGATGTATTGGATCAGATTGCTTTTATAGTGTAAATGCTCATGTGATCAAATGCGTTCAAGCAGACCATCCGCTCTACACTACTGACTGAATGTGACTGGAAAGCATACCAAAACAAGGTATTTGTACCAAATACACTGTTTACAATTGAAATCATCCACATTCTTTTTTTTCTTTACTATCCTGATCATAAGCCAAAAAATATGAGCTAACTCATTCAGTAGTATTCATGTGTCGCACTGATCATTTATGAAAGTGATGTAGAGTGTCATGAAATAAGATGGAATAAGAGTCTTCATAAGAAATAAGATGGAATTCAAGAGTTCACACTTAGCTGATGATTGATTATAAAGCGTTTTTGGCATGCTGTCCCGGGAGAGAGCCCTGGGCTCAGAATATCCTTGAGCCCGGGGCTCCCTCCCGTTTAAAGGGCGAGAAGAAAGTTTGAGCTCAGGTAAGTCTCGAGAACTCCCCACACTTGTGAATGTGCTGAGATATATCTGACTAGAGTTGCCTTAAGATGCTATTTAAAAAGTAGTAAATTTACCTATGTAGTATGTTTTTTGGACAGTGGGAGAAAACAAGGAGAACCCGGGAAAACCCCACACGAACATGGGGAGAACATGCAAACTCCACACAGAAACGTCGACTGGCTCGGGGAGAGGCCGAACCAGAGGCGTTCTTGCTGTGAGGCAACAGTGGTAACCACTGGGCCACATTGCCATCCTATCAGAGAAGGTGAGGAGTTGGGGTGGAAGGGGGGATTCTTCAAGACGAAGATGACCGGAGCAGAAAGCTCTGGTAATTTATAGTGTGTCAGGATTCGTCAGATTGGTGCAATATGCAGAGCTGATGTGGTACCAGCTGTGTTCAATCAGAAGCACATGATCCTCTCGAAATTACTTTATAAATAAACCCCACTAAGAGTCTTCATAGATCTGAACACGCATTGTCATAAGAGATGCATGTGAAAGCCTCCCAGTAAACATTTTTTAGTTTTCAAAAGATGTCTAAACATAGTCGTCTTGGCTAAAACAAGGCTAAATATGGGCTGTCAGTGAAAATCTAATAGACGTCTAAGAATAGGCCAAAACTAGACTGGTCATCAAATATACAGGAGTAAATGACTGCACATAAAAAGTCTGTCTAATCTGTCTATTTGGGCTATTCTTACATGTCTATTAGATTTTCACTGACAGCCCAAGTTTATAGCCTTGTTTTAGCCAAGCTGTCTATGTTTAGATGTCTATTAGATGTGTGTTAAACACAAAATTGTTTGCTGGGATGTTAATACCATGTGGAAATGGTAATATGTCTTTGACCACTTTTCTATGGTGGCCGAGAGAGCTCAAATGCATTACAAGTTAAGAAACTGCATACAACGAATAAAAAAAAAACACTAACAAAATGAGATAACACCTTCGTCAATTTGACAACAATTTGACAGCATGCACTTTTCACAACACGTGCAAATACAGAAACATGCTGCAAATAGAGCACACTACAACGGCAACCATGCAAGGCACCCCAAAAACTGATGAACCCTGTGTTCATTTAATGCTAATTGTGCAGGTTATTCTTCAGGTTAATAGCGAGAAAAATACAAACAACAAGGAACCAGGACTACTCTCTTGCTATATTTCCACTATTTACTTTCATATACAATTTTTTTTTAACTTTTCAAGCCAATCAAGTGAGCTGTAAAAGCTATGCGATTAATCACTCTGAAGTTGCGGGAAAGCATTTTGACATGCCATAAATACAGCAAAGGCAGGACAGGGTGGAAACAAGCATAAATCCATTTCATGCTTTGGAGAATCCTGCTTTAAATATATAAATAAAGTCACCAGTACAACATCTAGCATAATATGATAAAATATTGGTGATATTTTGAGGTGGAAAGGAAGTTAAAAAGCTTTTCAATGTCAACAAGCTGACAAAAAATGTTTGTTTTTTTCAACCAACAAAACCATATAACTGTAACAGCTTTAACCTATAACTGAGCTTTAAATGTTTTCACTGGTATGTCTATTGTCATATCAGGTATTTTTACAAATACAAATATCCTTTCCAAAGCAGCTTACAATTGAGGAGGCATTCAGCGATTCAACAAAAAGAGGCAATATACACAGCAAATGCTAATTATACAAAGAAACTGTTGGTTTTTAGATAATCAGGTGCTAGAATAAGGTTTTTTTTTGGAGTGTTTCTACATTGTGGCTCAGTGGTAAGTACTGACGTCTTACCCAAGAAGGTTACTGGTCCAAGTCCCAGCAGGACCAGTTGTCATTTCTGTGTGGCGTTTGCATGTTCTCCCAGTGTTTGCGTGGGTTTCCTTTGCGTGCTTTGGTTTGCCCCACAGTCCAAAGACATGTACTATAGGTGAATTGGGTAAACAAAATTGGCCATAGTGTGTGAATGAGTGTGTATGGGTGTTTCCCCAGTACTGGGTTGTGGCTGAAAGGGCATCTGCTGGGTAAAACATATGCTGGAATAGTTGGCGGCTCATTCCACTGTGACCACCGATTATAAATTAAGGATTAAACCGAAGGAAAATGAATGAATGAATGTTTCCACAGGTGGTTTGTCAAGCCCACTCACTTGTGTGAGGTTTTTTTTTTTTTACATAAGATCGTGTCCTGTCCAATTGTCACTTAAAGTGTCAGAGATGAAAGAGTGTGTTTTCTACAGGTGGTTTGTCAAGCCCACTAAATAATTATATTTAATGAACATATTGAAGAGCAAAATACGATTTATTTCTTAAAATCTTTACATTTTCACAACTAACCTTCAAACCAGTTTTCCTTGTATTAAATACACTTTCTGTGTATACAAAATCACTATTGTAAATTCAAACACACAAATAGGATGCCTCTTCTTTGACCCACATAAATATGTTTAACTGGGTCAACAATGGTAAAGGAGTTTTTACATAAATTTGATTAAAATGCTAAATATTTTGTTTTGCTATAATAACTACCCTAACTGAATTCAACCTGCAGTGTTATAAGGTCCATCCGATAAATTCTAAAAAATAAATCAGACTTTGAGAGCAGTGTATAATGCGTAGTACAATTCAGTGAACAACTAATTTATTTAGATAATCTTGTTGAAGATAACTAGTTGTTTTTAAACAAATACTTCTCTCAGAAGAGTTATATTGTCAAATTGTTAATCTTGCTGAAGTGACCGTTGGCAACAGCATAGTGGATCCAAAACAGATGAAATGCCTATTTTTCACCAGCATGCAGGATCTACGAGGAGTTCAAGAGTCAATGAATTCCTTCAGAAATTCGCTGATTGGATCGCAGTCTCAAAACACCTGCAGAAAGAGAGATAAGCTACTTATCTCTGCAATGTTCCAAACCCTGGTGTTTCCGCATCCTTTCACAACAGATTATGGGGGATGCACACATAAAAAAATATAATTGCCAAGCTCTGTGATGCTGTAATTATGATAGTAAATGAGCAAAGTCAAAGCATTATTAAATGCAAATTTAAAGCAATGATGATATGAGTGTTGATATATTTTAGTTTGTGCACTAAACTGAAAAAGGGAGGCTTATTTATTGCTGTTTTCTTTGGAAATAGCTTGGAGCCAGAAAAGTGTTGTGCCTTCGGAAAAACTCTCTCTGTCATTCCTCCTCAGGGTAAATCATAAATGAGCTGCAACTCCTAATGACTATTTAATTAGAGGCTAAAATGACTGAAATAATGAAAGGGATTTTTCATGGCTTGACCGGCAAACGAATGCATTAACTTGCACCATTCTACAGTGTTTACCGCTTGTTATACCGCTTGCATAACATGGATTTTTTTCTGCACTGTAAACCGCAAAATACATATTTGTATATATTCTACAAAACATAATGACGTGAAAATAACCCAAAATTACTTGTTACAGCAGGGAGTAAATAAGTATTTGCGTCGTGTTTTTTCTGGGAATAATATTTCTAACGGAGCTGTTAACGTGGGATTGAACCAGATTTTAGTAAAAACCCAAACAATACAAACATAAAAATAAAACAAAACTAAAAATCTGAAAAAAAAGATATTATGTGTAATAACAATGAATTGACACTAGGCGAAAGTACTGAACGACTGAAATGTATTTAATACTTTATATAAAAGGCTTTCTTGGTGATTGGCAGCTTAAAGACGCCTCTCATATGGAGAATCACATGCATTAATCAGGTGTGAGTTTTTCACAGACAGAATGTAAAAATCTTGATATTTCTGTGGGTCTCGTCAATCAAATCTGATCTTTATTTTCTAATTTCCATTGGGTTTAAGTCAGGTGATTGGCTGGGCCATTCTAGCTTGATTTTCTTTCTCTGAAAGCATTTGAGAGTGTCTTTGGCTGTGTTTTTGTCTTGCTGAAATGTCCACCCTGGTTTCATCTTTATCATTCTGCTAATGTAGATGTTGGACTGAAGCAGCTAATATTCATTTACAATGACGAAGAGCAGAAGGTTGCTGAAGAACTACTGAGAGATTTCAGCTGCTGTCTAGGCTTTCACTGCCTCTCTACACCTACCTTTCTTCATGTGTTCAATACTTTTTTCCCTGCATCATATCATTTTATTATACATAACTTCAATTGTAAACTAATTCGATTTGTTTTCTTTGCATATGTAGATTTCTTTGGTTGTTACAAACATTTGGTGAACATTTCGAGTCAACAGCACCTTTAGAAATGTTTTCTGAGAAAAATGGTGACGTGTTACATGCTTATTTTCACCACTGTAGCTACTGTGGAACAGAAATGAAATAGGCAGAGAATGCTATAAATCCAAGTCACACCTGGAGGATAACTTTTTATCAAGAACAACCATCGCAAATTAACGCAAACACAAATATAACACCACTATGGAACTTAAAATGATATGTCACCTAAGAATTAAAATCTGTCTGCTCACATATAACTTGATCCAAATGTGCTTAATTTGCCTTCTTCTGTTGAACACAAAAGAAAATATTCTGAAAAATGTTGAAAATCAGTTGCCATCTTTTCGTTATTATGGATGGCAATGACTTTCAATTACCATCATTCTTCAAAAGATCCTCTTTTGTGTTCAACAGAAAAGTAGTATGATGGTTCACAGAAGTATGATGGTTTGGAGCCACTCTAGGGTGAGTGCATTTTCATTTTTGAGTGAACTGTCCCTAATAATTCTCAATGCAACGAAATGGTATAAAATATTCTGCAAAGAAAAGTATGTTTATAACATACGGTCTTTAAAGAGTGGTCTAATCAAACATCAAGTTTTCCTCACATGTGTGGCAACATCTGGTTTGTCTACCATACCAGCAGAACCATGAAGATCATACAGACAGAGTCACATTCATCTGGCAGAGATGCCGTCTGACTCAATAAATGTTTGGTTTTGTTAGAAAAATGATTCATTTTCAAGGAGACTTTGCTTGCAGTGAGTATGGCGGCCTTCCATCTGCCTATCATCTGTTGGTAACAGACATCATATTATTAATTAAATAAACTGTCAGCAGATCATTTCATAAATGGTTTATTTGATATCACTAGTACACTATTTCATATAATTTTGTGAAATATAACCAATAGATGGTGTCACTGTGTTTGTTTACTAAAGCAATTTCAATATTACATGCAGAACCAAAACCCAAATTCTGTGTGCAATGATAAACCCTAAAGAATGCAGTTAGAAGAGCCCCGTAAACATAGAACCGCACAGAATTGTATCTATAACATGTAATATATTAAAAATAACATCAACAAGATGTGACATTTTAGACCAGTGGTTCTCAAACTTTTTTCACCAAGTACCACCTCAGAAAAAATTGCCTCTCCAAGTACCACCATAATGACCGGTATTAAAATACAGTAGCGCAGTAGGCCTAATTAAGCAGCGACAGCACTGCACAGTAAAAAAAAAAACAGATCAATTCCTTTTATTAAGAATATGTATTATTGTCAGCCACTTTACACATTATAAATAGTTTGAACATTAACTGTGCTTGCAGAGTAAAAAATAACTTTACCATTTAAATTAAAATGTGCTTTTAAAAGTGATTTAAAAATGGCACTGTTCTTAAATAATAAAAAGAAAACTGCTGTACTTGTAAAGTATTAATGTATAGTAGCCTATTCATCAAAACCTGCAAATGATGCTTGGACCTGATGAATATAGGTTATATGTCATATACGTATATACATACATTTTTTATACCTTTTAAGACATATATTGCATGCACATATAACATAGCCTAACTTTGATATCTATACATTAACTTTTATTTTGATACGATTCGGAATTACATATTTAAATTAGAAATGAGATCTGCTTACTGCTCGTCATTTACAGTAGGCCTGTGTGTGTCAGAAAAGCGAGTGATTAATGCATAAATTCCATAGTCTGTTGATAGTCTTGATTCTGATTGGCTGCGGGGTGTGCAACGCTCAGGTAGTTCCGGTCAGTTTTGATCACAGTTCAAAATGAATGCGCTTCTCCCAAATGTTTATAGTTACTATAGCAACTCGCATGTGAAACCGATGAGGACTGTTACTGGCGGAAGGGGAGATCCGCAAAATTAGAAAATACTCTTATTGTCTTATTTGTCCAGCCATGATCGGACTGATGAAATCGTATAATAATATCAGCATGTATAAACAGCACTGACACATGCTCTCTATCTCTCTGTCTGCCTGCGCGTCCTGCATTAACGCACGGCAAGCCGTTGATTATCTCTTACATACACATATACAGTGCTTGACCAATTCATACCTGCAGTATTCCCGAGTTAGTAACTGAAATCCCAACACAACAGGACTGGTCTGCTGAAGGGCTTTACTAGCGCATGTGTATCTCCTCCACACGACCCTCCGCCAGCGCGCGCCTCTTTCTCTTCCTCCGCGCCAAGCAGACTGACTTTTTTTAATGTTTGATGACGCGATGCAGTAAAGTAAACATTCTAAGCACTCCGGTGTACTCGTACGCTTCAGGGAACAGCCAATGCTCTCTGATCACGGTGTTATAGTACGTGTCAAAGGGTTTAAAAAGTGTGTTCATTTTATTCTTTTATTATTCAGATATTCTTCCGCGTACCACTGGAAGAAGTCCCGCGTACCACTAGTGGTACACGTACCACAGTTTGAGAACCACTGTTTTAGACAATGTTGTGTACAGATTTTCTTTAATATTAATATTAGTAGTAGTAGTAGTAGTAGTAGTAGTAAAAGTAATAGTAGTAGTCTTTTTACAGTGCTGTACTTGTGTTTTTTTATAGATTGTTAGCGAATATCTTGGATACAAGTGGCCAAAATGAGTCTCCTTCGCCGGGTGGCAGGACACACCCTTATAGAGGAGCTCTGTGACACACAGGAGCTCTAAGTAGAGCCGTGGATTCGGATGCCTCCTGGACGCCTACGTAGGGAGGTGTTCCAGGCATGTCCCACTTGGAGGAGGTTACGGGGAAGACCCAGGACACGCTGGAGGGACTATCCCAGCAGGCAAACAACATCATCAGACGTTAATAATAGGGCAGATTTAGGTCGTAATGTTGGGGAACCGAAATTCAGCATCTAAAGACAACGTTATTTTGATGTCCAATGATGACATGACGTTGATATTTGGTTGATTTTAGGTTGCGTTAGAAAGTGTGCAAAATCAAGCATCAAGTCAACAACTTATTTATATATCTTATTATTACATTTATTCGTCAGGTACAGTGCATGGCAACAAAAATTCAATGTCTGATAGACTTCATATTGGTAACATCCACACAACGTCAAGCTGTGACATCATTAGATGTTGATATTTGGTTGTTTTTAGGTTACGTTGGAAAGTGACATCTGTCCAACGTTGGACACTGATGTGGGTTCTGATGTCAACACAATTTTCATCATTCATTCATTCATTCATTTTCTTTTCTGCTTAGTCCCTTTATTAATCATCCATACACACTCATTCACACTCATACACTACAGACAATTTAGCTTACCCAATTCACCTATACCACGTCTTTAGACTTGTGGGGGAAACCGGAGTACCCAGAGGAAACCCACGCGACCACGGGGAGAACATGCAAACTCCACACAGAAACGCCAACTGACCCAGCCGAGGCTCGAACCAGCGACATTCTTGCTGTGAGGCAAACGTGCTACTCACTACGCCACCGTGGCACCCTGAGCACGATTTTCATTTCCATTCAAAATGCAACGTCCCTTGACGTTGGGATGCAGTGCAGTGTTTATTCGATATTTAGTCTATTTTTGAATGAATCTTTTGACACACTGATTCAATGATTCATTCATAAAGACAACTGAAAGACACTTCATACAGTCACTCGTTTGATTTCTAAATGAAGGAGTTATAGTGAATATTTTACTGAATAAGAAACTTTAATATTATGAGTGTGTTGTACCATTTTAAACCGGATCCTATATAAGCTAAATCATATTTCAAATGTCTTCGAACAACTCTTATAGGGACTTATTAGTCAGTCTGATTAGTCAGTAATCCCCCTAAGGCCATGTCAAGTCCAAATATACTGTAACCCCATCTGTTTATTGAGCGGTGATGAAATAATCATCTGGTGATGTATTCAGATGAAGTTTGCAGTGGTGAATCACAGCGAGTATCCGTCTAATGCCTGCTGGTGCAAGCCTGTTTAGTGCAAAGCGCAAGTCAACCAATGTTAGGCTTCCGTCTGAAGTGGGCTTTACTGCACATGCTGTTGCCCCGATCTCATGCTCTCACTGTCGCTCAGTTTCTAAAGCGGCGAGCTTGCTCATTAACCATCAGCATGCTCACTTCCCTGTGTAAACGTACAACGGTTCATTTGGTGTCCAAAAACCCATGTGTATGAACATCATATGACCATGAAAAAGAGCATTCAATGTTTGACTGCGGTTATAGTCTGTCTACTTACTCTCATGTTGAAACACATCTTTAAGCCAGAGCCATGGCAAGCTAATAGATACTGTTTACATAAAAGAGCATGATCACTGACACAGAAGATACAGTAGATGCGGTGTGTGTTGGCTATGTATTCTTTTTTTTTTCTTCTATAACACTATTATTATTATTATTATTATTACCTTCATTGTTATTGATTTCATCACAGAATATTCCTTTCATCATTACCAACATTAATATTATCGCTGATATTATTATTATTCATTCATTTTCTTTTAGGCTTAGTCCCTTTATTCATCAGGGGTCGCCATGCCACAACGGAATAGACCGGCAACTTATCCAGCACATGTTTTACGCAGCGGATGCCCTTCCAGCTGCAACCCATCTTTAGGAAACATCCATACACACTCATTCACACACATATACTATGGACAATTTAGCCTACCTGTACCGCATGTCTTTGGATTGTGGGGGAAACCGGAGCACCCGGAGGAAACCCACGCGAATGCAGGGAGAACATGCAAACTCCACACAGAAATGCCAACTGACCCAGCCAAGGCTCGAACCAGCGACCTTCTTGCTGTGAGGTGACAGACAGCTACCTACTGCGCCACTGCATCACCCCTATTGTTATTATTATTATTATTATTATCATTTTTGATAATAATAATGATACTGAATTATTATTTGATAATAATAGTGGATTGAATATAAAACAATAAAGTTGTCCCAAAAAAATCTCAAGAATGGGGTATGTGCACACACTGTAACCCTGTCTGTGTTTTTGTTTTAGTTTGGATTATTTATGCCACACACCTATGAATTGTCTTGGTTCCCAATTGTTTTCACCCCCTTGTCAGCTTGTTTAGTTATTACTGAACTGAACTGTTGCTCCATTGTAAAATCACCATGTTTAAGATCTGATTTTTGTAAAAATCTTCCTAAGCCTGATTGATATATAAAGTCTCAGACTGGAGAAGGAAGCACTGTATTCTGATTTTTATTGCTCTATACTATTTATTTGTTCTGTGTTTACTGTATGCTGTATGTTTTGCACTGATATTTGCGAAAGATACTGTTTTCATTAATTAAGGAACTATGTGGAAATGAATACCTAAAAAATGGCTTTAATTTGTCGTCGTTTTAGAAATGCAGCAAATGCCCTTTGGCAATGACACCCTACATAAACATCATGAGATGAATTTTTCAATTAAGTTTTAACATGAAGCTCGTACTCCTTGATTGACAACCACTCCAAAACCATTTTACTCTTTTGCAGTTCGCCCTTGGCGATTGAAATTGATATGACGTTGTTATACTTTGGATATACTAAGTGACAAGGGCAAATTGGAGCTGTCTCGAACTTTCTCATAGTTCCATTGCGTTCAAGCATCCTAAAAATAGCCAGGCTAGACACTCAAAGACAAACTTGTCTGATTCCACAAATAACCAATACTGGCAAAAGTACTAAGTAGCCCCTATTAAAAAAAAAGCTCAACAGTAGTGTATATTGAGCATACGCTTTAAAAAAAAAAATATTCCCTGCACATTAAAAATAGCTTTCATCTGAGTCATTTTCTTTTAAGGAGTGTTAAGCTGCGTCCCAAATCACATACTTATGCACTATTCTACGCCATTTTGTAGCAAAAATAGTGCAAGTAGTACATTTACACTGAAAACTCTAATGATAATAAGTGCACTTTAATTACCCGGATGATGCACTCATTCCACCGGTAAAATGAAGTGTGTAATGATGGACACTTCACGCACTGAACGACCGCAGCTTAGCGAACGTAACGAAAGGGGCGGAGCTATCGGGCGCACATGTTGGATAACTTTATTTTGGACTGTGAAAACAAAATTCTCCTAAGAGAGTGATTATGCTGCCTCCCGATGATGAATGCGGTTATACTCATGCCAGGTATTATTTGGTATTTATGTCATTTACTTCACTAATTTGGCAACCGTCAAACGTCATCAGAGAAACGGTTTTAACTTCCGCTTAGTAAAAAAGCCATTAGTGTTCCATTTGGGACAGCACTACACACGTGTGTAAGTGCATAGTGCATAAGTGCATAGTGTATAGTGTGTCATTTGAGACGCAGCTTAAGTCTTTGCTATTCATTGGCTATATATTTACAAGGTGAGATTAATTTAATGCAAGAACACATTACATTAATAAATGCAGCTATAATAGGCTGACAAAGCAGGCTGATGCATGGCAAAAATCTAGCTGTGACAATGTTAACGCTAATGTTATGCACTTTGAACTCTGACTAGCAAGCTACGAGTGTTTAGCAGTTGGCGCTACAAACCAAACTCATGCCACATTGATGGAAAGCATGCAATTTGAGCATGTATTTGACATTCTGTAGTGCATTTAGTTATAGTTCGAGGTAGTTTGGTGATTTCAGTCATCATCTGCTCATCATGCAGTCGAAACGGTCTCTCGGTCGCTGCTTGTAATGATTTTGCATCTTCTTGGACACTAATAATGCTTTCACACTGTACATGTTTGCTGCATTTATAAAGCATCCGGGTCTTGAGGTCAGTCTGTCCAATGCGATTTTTCTAAGTCCGATTTGATTAGATGAAAATCTTACGACTGATCAATCAAATAGAGAAGATATAAATAAAACTTTAAAATAGTGATGCAGAATAAGGAAAAATAGCAAAGTAAAAGTACTGATACAGAAATAAAATATACTCAAGTAAAAGTAAAAGTACATATTTTTAACTACATGGTACAATTACTGAGAAAAAACTACTCAGTTACTATAATTACTATAACGATGTTCACTACAAATGTACCACAATCATGTTGTGCTGCTTATGCCGAGTTCAGACTGCATGATTTTAGCCCCGATTTTGACTCGCCGACAGGTTTTGAGAAATCTCAGACAAATGCCTGAAATCACAGGCAAATCGGTGCTCGTGCACGCGAGTAATAAGCACACAATATGAACTATCAAAAACGCAATCTGAGAGATCGCCGACAGCCAATGAGAGAGCAGCATTCACTAATGTGGGTATCTGCAGGCCAGTGGGAGGTTGTTAGGGAGAAGTTAAAAGCGCTCATTTTCAGTTTATTGGAAATGGAGGGAAAATGAGTGTAAATTTGGCTTGAGCTCCCGTGTTTGTTTTGATGTGTCATGTGAGCAATATCACAACCTAACCCGGTCAAAAAATGAAGTTGAGGAGAAATTGCTAATTCCCTTCAAAGTTAGGTGAGCAAATATGTACATTTCTACCCCATTAAAGGCTTCTTTCTCTTTATGTAGTTAATAACAAAAGATATACCACGTGTTTTTAGGTGTGAGACGTAGTTTGGACAAAATTGTCTGCGATTCTTCCTATTTTGAAGTCATGTAGTGTGAAACTCCCAGTTGCCAATCCATCTTGCAGTGTAAACAAAGCAGCGACAAAACGCTAGACTATCTGGGCTAGCGTTTTGTCGCTGCTTTGTTTACACTGCAAGATGGATTGGCAACTGGGAGTTTCACACTGCATGCCCAGATAGTCATGCAGTGTGAAAAAATCTGTGACACGACTACTTTGAGTATCATGCAGTCTGAACTCAGCATTACTTCAACCTTAAATAAACCTTTTGCACAATATTCAACCTTAAATACTTTTCATTTGACCTTTAATACCTCTCTTGCACAATATACTGTACAACATTGTTCAGTCTCATGTAAAAGTACTTGTATAGCCTGTCTATCTTACAGTATGTCAGTTATGCATAGTTTTTTTTTTTGATTGCTCTTATGTCCAGTGTTGTGTCTGTATTTATGGTTTATTATGTAGCACTGTTGTCATGCGAGACACAACATTTCGTTCCTCTGCATGTCCACACCTTTAGCGGAATGACGATAAAGTTCAACTTGAACTTGAACTAATCTGAGTGTTTGTAATTGGTCACTTTACACCAAATCACCAGACAATAACAAGCTAAATATGAAATAAAACTAACATAAAACAATCACATACATGGATAATAAAGAGAACTCTTGAAGGAACAAAGAAATGTCTGCGTTTGCAAAACGTTTCAACCATTTACTCATTTCTAAACGCATCTTAAAAGTTTATTCAAGCATTCAAGCTACACAACGTTTGCAGTTCAACTATGTGCGAATGAAACCTCTAATGGGTAATCTAAAGTTGATCATGTTTTTTAAAAGGACTTAAGGATCATTTGAGAATTTCTGTGTTAAATTTTTAGAAGACTAATGCTGAAGGTGATTCATCTGCATCTATTATTCCTGAATTTCGTTATTTTTAGTTCTATGAAATAACAAAAGGATACCTAAACAAAGGAATAAATTACTGCAAAGGCGTCTAAAAATCTGGTAAACATTAATGTTCTTTGTTTGGAGAGCATTCAGAGTATTTATTAGGAAACTACGTCGATTAAATCCCGCTTGCTGAAATAGTCTCAGGTTTTTCACATATCTAATTACTTACTATTCTGTGCGTAGCTGATTTAGATTTCTTATTGTGTGCCTATACAACCTTGTTCTGTTGAAAACTTTGCTTTATTTACTTTGAAGTTTATTATTGCATCTTTATCTTTTCTCTAAAGTAGAAATATATAAAGTAATCTGTTATCGTCATACAGGACCAATCCCATGGGGTTCTAGCAGTGCAGCTATATTCATCAAACTGATTGCATATGATACATCTTCAGTTTCTCTCGTGTTTCTAATGAAACTGGGGATCTCTTACACCCGTGATTGATTGCATTCATTGTCGTGACGCTTTCTTATCAATGACTCTGATTTTGGTTGACACAACTTGGGAATGTTTACTTGACAATCAAGCTGATGATGCCAAGAAGCAAACACAGCTGTACAAGGACCTTTGGGAAAGCTTCTGAAATTGCTCGGTTTTGACATTGCCAGTATTGAATCAACAAAAAAGGCTGATTGAGTCCTCAGACACAAGTTTGTGATATCATTTCGAAATTGACAAATCTAACAAAGCACACTGCATACATCAACAACAGAATCTGTTAGCTGCGGCATGAACCATATTATTTTTTATTTTTTTTGAAGCACGAGAGATAAAAATACCCTTTTTTTTTTCCTTTTTGATGTGAGACGCCATATTATATTTATTTGATAAACTACAGTTTAGAAAATTAGACTTAATCTAGCATGAAAAGATACAAGCTTTAAATCAATGAACTGGTCAATATTTAAACCATTAATATTAAAGCCAGTGCTGGTAATTAACAAATTGCCATTTGACACAAACTATTTCAAATTATTTATTTTATTACCCAAAATGCAATATTTAAGTCTTTTATTTTGTATGCAACTATATTACTACGTTTTTCATTACAAAACAAAACTGCATCAGAGCTGCACTGAAAAAAATATAATAAAATTTGCTGCTTATTCAAACTACTTATCTAAAACGGGCTGAAACAACACAATTCTTGAGATTTTGGGGGGGGCAACTTAATTGTTTCATGTTCAATCCACTTAAATTTGTTAAGTTGAAATTTGAATTAATTGTGTGCAGTTTGTACAGTGTGTGTATTCATTCATTCATTCATTTTCTTTTTGGTTTAGTCCCTTTATTAATCTGGAGTCACCACAGTGGAATGGACCGTCAAGCATTTGTTTTACGCAGAGGATGCCCTTCCAGCTGCAACCCATCTCTGGGAAACATCCATACACACTCATACACTACGGACAATTTAGCCTATCCAATTCACCTATACCACTTGTCTTTGGACTTGTGGGGGAAACCTGAGCACCCGGAGGAAACCCACGCAACCATGGAGAGAACATGCACCTCCACACAGAAATGCCAACTGACCCAGCCGAGGCTCGAACCAGCGACCTTCTTGCTGTGAGGCGAACGTGCTACTCACTACGCCACCGTGACACCCTGTGTGTTTTCAACCCTTTTTAAATGGGTACATTAAAACAGAACCCACATCTCTAATCCATTCGCATTTGAATATGGAATATACATTTTTTTGACAGATATCTGATACTTCATTCAGTGGGTGGCTCATGGCTCCACAATAAACTTAAAGTAAAATAGTGGATTCATTTTTATATTTCCATTTTATTTTATTTATTTATTTTTACAGATACCTGATTTTTTTTTCTTTCTTTTTTTTGACCAGCTGTTTCTGCCACACATCAACGTAAATTAATGTCAGAATTTTGTTTTTAGTTTAGTTTCGGATTTAGTTCTCACGTTCCCACATCTATACATGTTCACCTAAGTTGACCTAAGGTGTGTTCAAAAACGACCTCCAAACCCTCATTAAAAATTCCCCACATTAGTTTACTGACTGGTGCATTATGGGTAATGTCTAGCCATTGAGCTTACAGTGGTTGTACACTCTTTTGCTGTGCATTATGGGAATGAATGAGCACTTGATAATGTTCATTATGATTTTCGACAGCACTACAAATGGCTTAATCAGTTCCCTGTTTAAGGCTATGGGTGTGATTTCTGTGATTTTTTTTGTGTTACCATGGTTACCTATTGTGTCCACCTGTTTTAATTTACTACATTTTCTCTGTATATAAATTGCTGTAATGTTTTGGTATGGTGTAAATTGGCATTGACTCTACGATAATTCTCAGTTTACAAATTCTAAGTGGTACGGTGCACAGTAAAAAAATAAGTCCGTAAAATTTACGGTATAAAAACGACAGCTGTGGTTGCCAGTACTTCACTGTTAAAAATACAGTGCAACTACCGTTTTACAGTAAACTACTGTATTTCATTCATTTATAGAGGTAATATGTCTGTACTTTGAATTACCAACGTCTACACATCTTCTGTTACACAGAATGACACATTAACAGCCATATGCAGGTACATAATGAACCAATGCTCATCACAAACAACTTTTCCCACAAGCAGAAAAGTGTATCAGTGTATGGAAGGTGTATGGAGTCATTCACACAGCTACTAAACACCAGTATGGTCATTCACACAGCTACTAAACACCAGTATGGTCATTCACACAGCTACTAAACACCAGTATGGTCATTCACACAGCTACTAAACACCAGTATGGTAACACACATGTAACATAAATCTCTATAGTACATAACTGATGGGGAAACAACTAAAAAGATCCATAGTAATGTCAACAAAAAGCATAAAAAGTTATGTGCCATGCAGGGAATTCTGGGAAGACAATGTACGGTTATTCGCCGTATGTATTAAGGAAACATGCTGTTAACCAGGTTACATTTTCTACCGTTGAAATCACAGCCATTTTTTACAGTGTGACCATAGGTCCTCATTCTACCAGATATGTCTTCTTTTTGGGACAAAAATAATGTGTCAGGCTATGATTTCGAAATCTCCTAAAATGTTCAGGATTTGGCTTTTGCCTTCAGTCGTCATTAATTGCATGCATTTTTGCATTACTTTTACCTCTCTCTTTAGGCCATGCTATGTTAGGCCACCATTGTTTGTCATGTACAGTATATGCAAACATTGGCCAGTGTGTTTCAATCCCAACAGCCAAGAGAGAGCAGCAGCTTTTACCTGTCAGTGGGTGGCTCATGGCTCCACAATAACACAATTTCAAATTTATTGAAAAGGCATTAAATGCGTATTTTTTTCATTTATTTTGTTTTTATTCTATTGTTGAGGACCAAATGCTCAATGTAAAGAATGTTTTTACTTTATGTATTAAACTTCAGTAACATATGTTTGTGAACGGATTAATCAAGTATTAACAAGAATGTGTTCAGTTGATCATTTTATTAAATTATCGCCAATATTAACTGATTTTTTTAATGTATGTTTCTCTGAAATTCCTTATTTAAATGGTAAAAATGTAGTTTATCTATTTTTCCCCCAATAAGAAAAGTCTTTCTTGTTTAGTCAGGCACCTAGCAATGACAGCAGTTATCTGATCACTGAAGAAAACCCTTAAATTAGGATGGATATTCTGCTGGGAGATTCTTTTGAAGGCTCTAGTTTGTTTTCTCTCTGCATTGCGTGAGACTTGGGCTTCTCTAATCTCCACATTTCATCTTTCCTGCATCATACCCCAAGACCATACACACAATAATCAGCAACCAGTGCAGATGCAAAGCAACAATTCACTCACCCTACAGCTGATCCCTGGTATATATATCTCCCACAATGCTTTCTGCTCTCTCAGCATGAGAGTCTTCTCTGGCCTCGTTTCCTCAGCATGGTGACACTCTGCAGGCAGATCAGCGAACACAACTCATCCTGTAACACACTTATCAGATCTGCTCCTCCACGCCATCCAACTGAGAGCTACAATGATACATCATTTGGGCCAGAAGCCCTTCTTAGCATCACGAGATGGTCATCTCAGCGAGAGGCTGTTTTTGCCATCACCATAATCAGAGCTTCTCTATATACTCGCCCCAAGGACAAACACGCGACTGTTTAAACTCACTTTATAAGATCTGGCTGTGGACGCCACAGCTGGGAGGGCCAATTTTCTGGTCCCTTCACCTGTGGACAGAAACGCTGGCCTGTTCTGATTTGGCTGTTTTGGACTTGCCAGACAAGACTGGGTTTCAATTCGCAAGCGGCCCACTGCTCGAAAAGCAATCTCAACACTTTCCACTCCCCCTACGTTGTAGTTTGGATTTTGTGTTATCACCATGAAATAGTTTTATTTTAAAACTGCCATTCATTGCGAGACGATGCAAAGGAGCTTCGGCCATCCGTCAGGCTCATTTATCTACAGGCTGTTTGGTGTAAAACACACACTCAGCCTCGGGCATGTTCAGAGTGCTGTGAATTTCTCACCTGCATGGTGTGACCGCTGACACTCATATACTCATTATTGGAGATGTCTTAAACAAGGATTGATTTTTCTCAACTTGTTTAGGGATGCTGTTGGGGATGTTGTTTAGGGATGCTGTCATCCTTGAAATATAAATATTGCATATTATTCCTTTGTTATACAAGAGAAAAAAGACAATATATCAGATTAGATTTTATAACTGTAGATTATTATAAATTATGTGAAATTCTGTATATCAATTCTGTTAGTATCTATTATATTTAATCCCTAAAACGTGAGATACAAACAGATTTTCTTTAGAAAAGTATAAAATAAATTAGAAATAGTCTTGATAGCTCTGAAATATGCAGAAATATTTAATAGTATAGAAAACTTTGAGATTTTGAGTCCATATATTTGTATGATCTCAAATATATATCATCATACACTACCTGACAAAAGTCTTGTCGCCTATCCAAGTTTTAGGAACAACAAATAATAACTTGACTTGATCATTTCGTATCAGAAGTGGCTTATATGAAAAGCCAAAGGCCTCTAGAATACACTTATTTTACCAAAATAAAATATGATCATGTCTCGATTTTTAACTATTTAATTAGGACAGTAAGGTCTGACTTAGACAAAAGTGTTGTCACTTAACAGAAATAATGTACAGTATAGAATATAAAGTCATGGTGCAATGGAAAAAGAGTTAATATTGTGTCTGACTCCCATGAGCTTGGACGACTGCATCCATACATCTCTGCAAGTCATCTAAAACGGCAAAGAAAGGTTTCTTGCAGGACTCCCACTGTTCATCAAGATTCTTTAGATTCAACTTCAATGCCTCCTTCATCTTACTCCAGACATGCTCAATAATGTTTAGTCTGGTGACTGGGCTGGCCAATCCTGGAGCACCTAGACCTTCTTCTTTGCTTTCAGGTACTTTGATATGGAGGCTGAAGTATGAGAAGGAGAGCTATCCTGTTGAAGAATTTGCCCGCTCCTATGGTTTGTAATGTAGTGGGCAACACAAATGTCTTGATACCTCAGGCTGTTGATGTTGCCATTCACTCTGCAGATCTCTCGCAGGCCCTCATATTGAACGTAACCCCAAACCGTGATTTTTCCTTTATCAAACTTGACTGATTTCTTTGAAAATCTTGGGTCTATGTGGGTTCCAATAGGTCTTCTGCAGTATTTGTGATGATTGATGATGATTGATTATGTTGAAATGCAGTTCAACAGATGATTCATCAGAAAAAAAATCTACCCTTTGCCACTTTTCCAAATGATCAACTAGAAGTCGAGTTATTATTTGTTGCTCTTACAACTGGGATAGACAACAAAACTTTTGGCAGCTAGTGTACTCTTACAAGACTAAATGATCTGAACCACATTATTAACAATTAATGCATGTGGCTCATAGATGTGAAATCCAAATCAAATCACATTTGAAAAAAAAAAATTTAAATAAATAGATTGGTAACTTTGTATTTAAATGTACAATTCACACTTTTAACAAATCATTAATTAAGGGTATTAGCTCAATTAGCTTATTAGTTAGTAATATAAAATTGTTTAAATAGATAATAGATTGTTTAATACGTTGTTTAAATAAAGAATGCATTTGCACCACTTAATGGACTCATGGGTGTTTTGGTCTAAAAAGGAGGCTTTTGGCGCATTTGTTGGCACGTTGGTATTTTAAGGAACTGAAATAAAGTGTGCTATCGACCAACTAAAAGCTGGTCTAAAGTCCAGCGCAGAGCACGTTAGTTATGTGCCTATGAAGGTCCAAACGCATCCATTACTTAATACACAAGATGTACAGCAATACACAAATATCTTTACATATAAATGTTTTTTTTTATTTTTACAAAAAATATGTTTTACATATATAACAATGCTTTTTCAGTTTATTTATGACAATTGGCATTTGTATATTATTATTATTATTAGCTGTATTATTTATTATATGCATATTTATATTTGTTTTAATAAAAAAAAAAAATTAAAGTTTAGATTTGTCCACCTGTCAGGTTTTGGAGTTGTATGCATCACCATATGCGGCATGAGAATAGGACGCGTGTTTGGATAAAACTCTTTGTTATTATTGTTCATTTATTAGTTTGCTGGAAATTAGCACTGAATTAAGAAATAGTTTTGAAACAAATCTTTGCGCTTAACAAACAAAATAAAATATGTAGGCTAATGGAGGTTTCCACCATTTCCTTACTCCACAAAAGTAAAGGAGTAAAGTAAAAAGTAAAATTAAGAGAAAGGCCGAATGGACAAGGTTCGTTCTTTTCGTTCTGACCTTCTTGCTGTGAGGCGACAGTGTTATCCACTGAGCCACCATCCCATTTGTCCAAATTGTAGTACAAAAATGGTTTTGGCAGTACAATAATGTAAATACAGAACTAGAAAGATTTAAAACTAACAAAGATATACTACATGAGTATATCTCATGACTCCTGTACACCACCCTTTCAACAATAAAACATTTCCTCAGATTCTAACCTCTCTGACTTTTATAATTCATGTATTGCGTGATCAATATTCGTTTGAACTTTTAACACACACACGAAAACAGCACAGACTGAAGTTTAATCCACTGCAATCCTAATGGTCACGCTTTGTACACACAGCTCTCAAAGCACCATCACTGTCTCACTGTAGCGTCACTTCATCTGAGAACAGAGGATGAATGGACAGAGGACATACTGTCAATGAGTGTGTGAATATTCTGGGGGAGAAAAAAAATTGCCTTTATTTTTAGTTTTCTAGTTGGTTCTTGGAGACCACGATCTTTTGACGTAGAAGAGAAGCCTTGACGTTCACCCGTCCCAACACGCAAG
>CAIGQQ010033471.1:1423284-1446279 GCA_903798035.1 Danio albolineatus | reverse complement strand
CATAACAGTGGAATGTGGTTGTGCACTGCAGTGATTACAGCTCGAAGCAGAGCAGAACATACTCTCTGATTCATGTCAATAAGACGCATTTGAGGGGGCAGAAGTGCTAATTTGGTTAAAGATGGGCCTTGACTCAAAACAGCTGGAGTGATTGAGTTATGATGTTGGATAATTAAGTAGAAACACAATAACGTCATTTGGCAAAGGCTGCTTACGGAAACTGATGGGCCTGAGTTAGCCCTCCACAGAACTGCCCGAGGTGTTTTTATCATTTTTTCAGCATGAATGACCAGAGATTTCCTCCTCTCTATCTCCCATTCTGGTCTCTAACAAACTCCCTGGAGATCACACTTTTAATTCAAATGGGTTAAACGATTGCAGCAGATTATAGGAAACCAAAGTTGTGCCCCCTCCATCTTAATGTGTGAAGGTCGTGACTTTAGTCCCATGTTGCTACTTGAAATTTTCTTGAAAAACACATTTCAGGTTTTTTAAAGGGGTATTCGCTGGGAATTCTTAAGATAAACCTGTCTAGAAATATCCACATGCAAGAACACTATTTCATATAGTCTCAGCTCAACCATGCAATAAATTGCAAAAAAAAAAAAAAAAAAAGAAAACCTGATGAGCATTTATCAACATTTTACACACAATATGTCCAGTTACACAATTAAAATAAGATTCACTGGATTTATTAACCTTTTTTAAGGTAAGTAGTTGCAAACCATTGATATGGGCTGATTTTAATCAAATAAAGTTCAGTTTAAACATTACTAAAATGTAAACACTACAAATTGTTTGCAACCAATACCTATGGTAAAAAAAAAAAAAATCACCTTTTGTAATATTTTGTAATATACTATGTATCCACGGTCATATTGGGGTGGTATAAAGACAATAAGTGTCTTTTTTTTTTTTTTCATTTCCTGACGTTAAAATAGCACCCAAATCCCTCCCGTTTTGAGGTGGACCACAACTTAATGTAGGAGTACAGTTTCCCAACCCACCGAATTGATTGACAGCTTTGTATTAACATGTCTCCGTAGTAACGCATATAATCATATCAACAAGACAGGACGTGCGCAAAGCAATCGGCAATAAAAGATCTGTTCAGTTCGCTAGGATCATCAATCATTATCAAATGTGAATTTTACAAGTTTAACAGGTGTTTAAAACACTGCATGTTTGTAATGAACTACAGCGATTTACTTCAGTTTTACTCCATCACCACAGCTGCGTGTCAGGACAATTATAAAATCAGATGCTTCAATCCCGGTTTGTGGACAATAAATCAGGTTTATTTTGTACATTAACATAACGGATGCCCATACAGCAGTGGATATTAACCTGTATCCTGTAACATTTGCTGTACAAATCCATGTTCACTTCTATAATGCATGGATCTTGTCCATAAGTCTTTTCATGAAATAGAACCCTCAATCTGAATAAAGAACCTTTATATTTAAGTGTTAGCATTATTTTTATAAAGCATGATGATATTGACCAGGGGTGTCACGGTGGCGCAGAGAGTAGCACGATTGCCTCACAGCAAGAAGGTCACTGGTTCGAGCCTCGGCTGGGTCAGTTGGCATTTCTGTGTGGAGTTTGCATGTTCTCCCTGTGTTGGAGTGGGTTTCCTCCGGGTGCTCCGGTTTCCCCCACAAGTCCAAGGACATGTGGTATAAGTGAATTGGGTAAGCTAAACTGTCCATAGTGTGTGAATGAGTGTGTATGGCTGTTTGCCAGTGGAAGGGCATACGCTGCGTAAAACATATGCTGGATAAGTTGGCGGTTCATTGCGCTGTGGCGACCCCAGATTAATAAAGGGACCAAAACGGAATGAATGAATGATATTGACCAGTGTTGGGGTAACGCATTACAAGTAACGCAAGTAATGTAATAATATTACTTTTCTAAGTAGCAGGTAAAGTAGTGTATTACTTTTGAAAAATTAAATACGATTTTAGTTACTTATTTTGGATTAATTAATACGCTTTTAAAAATAGTTTGCTGAATTAAAATTAGTGTAATCATGCTGAATCAAACTTAATGAGAAAATGAGCTCCCTGCGGGAACATACAAAAACCAAAATGACAGAGCCTTACATTTCTGTTATGGAAGTGTTCTCATTGTTTTGAACACATGAAAAAAGGGTATTGTCTCAATGCACAGTGATTTTACTGAACTAAATACAAAAGTAGCAAACACATTGATTTAAACTTTCATTAGTCTGTATATACACCATGTATGGCATCAGGAAGTTCTCTGAAGGTAACATTATTCAAATTTTTTTTTTAAGATAAAAGAAGGTTTAGGTTATACTGTGTTTGTTGTTAAATGCAGAGCTCCTTTATTTGTGGTTTATTTATAAATAAATTGAGAGGATCACATGCTTATGATTGCTTGCAGCTGGTTCTGCATTATTCAATTTATGAGTCACCAATCAGAGGATTCCCCAAGACCCTATAAATACCCTAAGTTCCATATCACAGCCATCTTCGTTTTAAGGAGACTCCCCTTCCACCCCTACTCCTTTTCCTTTCCTAGATGGGTGGCACGGTGGCCCAGTGGTTAGCACTTTTGCCTCACAGCAAGAACGTCACTGGTTCTAGTCTTTACCAAGCCAGCTGACGTCTCTGTGTGGAGTTTACGTGTTCTCCCCCCGTGCTCACGTGGGTTTCCCGGGTTCCTCCTTCTTTAGTAGTTAAGTAGTTATCTCTTTTAAGAGTAATCACTATCTGTTCATAAGCTACTAGTTCTCGAGACCTACCTGAGCTCAAACTTCCCTCTCGCCTTGCAAACGGGAGGGAGCCCCAGGCTTGAGGATCTTATGAGCTCAGGGCTCTCTCCTGGGACAGCATGCCAAACAAGCTTTATAAATCAATAATCAGCTAAGTGTGAACTCTTGAAAAAAGAAAATACCCTACAAGTTCTGAAAGAGATCAAGCCTTAGGCAGGTATGAAAAAGTAACTCAAAAATAACTCAAAAGTAACAATGCATTACTTTGCATAAAAAGTAACCAAGTAACGCAACTAGTAACTTTTTTGGGGAGTAACTAAATATTGTAATGCACTACTTTCAAAAGTAACTTTTAAACACTGATATTGACAGCGTGTCAATTTGTGTCTTCATTTAGGTGTGTCTGGTTGAGTGTCACGGTAAACTTTCCCCAGGTGACACCTGGGAAATGTGCCGCAGAACCATTGTGGAGCAGAAACCAAAAGCCTTGTTATCAGTCGGAGGCTCCATCTTGAAAAGAGCAGAAGAGGAGCCGGATGCCTCTCTGCCAGTGGATCAGGATGATGAGCAGCTTTCTGAAACCCTCCAGAGGTTTGACCACATAACACGGGCCTTGGGCGCCGATGACCAAGACATGCAGCTCAGTAAAAAATACAAGTTCCTGCAAGTACAATCAGCACAGGAATCTGAGGAAGAACGTGATGGAGACAGCGAGATCGAAGGGGACGAGCAAGAATCTGCCATCCACCTAATCAAACGCTTTGGAGGCTTCCTAAAAAACAAGTACGGCTACCGGAAGTTCATCGATCCTGGCAGGTCTTTGCAAAAGAGATATGGAGGTTTCATAGGGGTCCGCAAATCTGCTCGCAAGTGGAACAACCAGAAGCGCTTTAGCGAGTTCCTCAAGCAGTATTTGGGCATGAGTAGTCGAGCTAGCGAGTACAATAGCATGTCTGCTGATCTCGCTCAACAGAACGAGTAAGCTTTGACCTTTGAAGCCAATAAACTTACCCAGCAAACCATTTGTTATGCTCATTTGAAAACTATTGTGCATCATTCTCTCTCATAGTGCCACAAGGTTAGATGTGAATTTACTTACATACTGAAGCATCTAATCTGTCAAACAAAGCTTACAAAGAGTGAAATTAGCTTTCAAGAAATCTTCAGATTCAATTTGAGACATCTACATATTATTTTAGATGACTGGTGTTGTGTATCATGGCCTCGGTAGTTGAATTTAACACTGTATAAAATCATTTGGAAAGTTTTACAGGTCCAAACACATCTCCTCTACAACACTGCCACCTATTGGTATTTCAAAAGAAGGAAAAAAGCTCCTTGAAATCGAGGTAGGATGACCCAGGCAGACACAAAATAAAACGATTATAGGAATAGTTCACCAAAGATTAAATAAAATCGTCCTGACTTACTTTCTTATGTTGTTTTGGGTGTAGACATGATGCCCCATTAGCGTCTGTTAACGGGATGCTGTAAGCAAGTTGTATATTGTCAACACACCACAGCAGCGTCAGATAACACGTCATTTTATATCTACCGTGATTTAAAACCTTGAAATATTGAGTACTAAATAAATACATATAAAAACACAAACCCAGAATTTCTCACCTGTGAAAAGTTGTCTCCTTTTTCCAAAGTACACCTCTTGGAAAATTTTAAACATGGCGGATGACGCTCGAATGTGCTAATGTGACTAAAAACATGTTTTGTTAAACCTTACTCATTCAAACTTGCTAATTGCAATCATGTGAACTGAAGCATGTTTGAGAAAATTAAGACGAATTAATTCAGTTGGCACTTGACACAAATCTGTCATACCTAAACATAGATGGCTGCACAAATCATCCGGACCACGTTTTCACTAATGGCTGTTTCGTATGAATGTAGACAATTTGAATCTTTAAAATATATAGGCTGTGTAAATGTAATCTCAAATTGTAAAACAAAAGTCCTTTGTGTTTTAAGAATGAAAAAAACTAATTGGTGTCAAAATTATGTGACCCTGAACTACAAAACAGTTTTTAAGTGGCAATATTTATGTATTATCTGAAAGCTGAATAAATAAGCTTTCCATTAATGTATACTTTGTTAGTATAGACCAATGTTTAGCCAATATATAACTATGTGGATATCTGGAATCTGAGGGTTCAAACAAATCCAAAATAATGAGTAAATTGTCTAAATTAAGTTCTAAGCAATTAACATAATCAAAAATGTAGTTTTGATATATTTATGATGGAAAAATTTACAAAATGTCTCCTAATATAGGCTGCTAAGGATTTTTGGCATAACAGAAAAACTGATAATTTTGCGATATACATTGCACATTTGCCTATTGCGTAAAAATATTCCCTTTCAACTTAAGACTGATTTGTTGTGCAGGATCACATATGACTGATAGAAACAACATTTCTATGGTGAACTATTCTTTTAAGGAGATTAAGAAAAGATATCAGTGTTTACTGTGTCCCTCCAAAAATAAACTGAGGCGGATTTGTCATAAACCATTCCAGCAAAGTCTCATCACTGTAATATGCCTATACAAACATAACAGATTCTGCCACGCACACACACACACACAGTTTGCTTCCACTTCTAAGAGTGAGACATTAATAGCTTTAATTATAATTTTATTTGAACTGAAAGTTGATTTGTGCATATGAAATTATGTATTTATGCAGAGTCATGCTTTTCCCTTTATTCCAATGATTATAAAGAAACAATGTTCTCTAAATGAACTGTACATAGTAACAATGAACTATGTCAAATAAAATAGTTTACTATTTTCTGTGGCTTGTCATGCAGCAAATGATTGTGTCTCCTGAAGTATTTTGTTCATTATTGATTTCAAGTACTAAAAATGCAACACTTGTACTCGTTCGCACAGAGGTTTATTTAAAAAAGGCATGAAGCAACATAAGTCTCATGAAGAGAAATTATACTTTTATCTTGAACAGATCTCAGACGGTTCATAAAAGGAAACACTTTGGAAGTACTTTACAAAAATGTACAAAACAGATTGTTCTCCATGAGGTTTACCGAATGTCTCTCAGACTAGAATGTCCTCAAACACCTATATGACACCGACTGTTGGAAATGCACGACTTATGGAGATCTTCAGGTTAAATTACATTCAGTTTTATGAAGTCAAAGTATCGAGCTTTGCCATAGACTACACGGTTGAGATACAGGCGAAACGTTGACGAATAGAAGTGTTTTACAACGTAAGAAAATATTTGGACCCAGAGTACATGAACCAATCGTAACAGCTGGTTACATTTATCCCATGAATAGTCAGCAGATTAATTTCACATTATTTTTTCCGAAGATGTTTATGATGGATTCTCTTTGGCAAGAACGTTATCCAAACAGACGAACAGCCAGTGAGTGAAACTAAGTAAGTAAAGGAATAATCTGTATCAAATCATGCATGTTTACACGGATACTTCCATAATATCGACATGACAGAAAAGTGAATCATCTCATATCCACAGAGGTATAACCTGTGACAGAAATACACCGATAATGACATGAAGCATATCAAAATCGTAATACAAAATCCTTTTTTCCTTCCTTTTCAAAAGTTTGCTATACAAAATTTTGCACTAGAAAGCGAAGAAAGAAAAAAAAAACAAAGGTAAACATGGTATACATGAACATAAGTGACGTTTTATATGCTATTGAGACATTAATTCTGCTTTCTTGTTTATCTACAACTAAACAAAAGCTGCCGATTTTGCCCCTGAAAGCAATGGACCGCAGTAATCTCTTATAAGTTGGAATGAGGAGTAAACTTTCCATTCGCGTCTGATGATTTACACCCAAAAAAATTTGACTTCTGCCGTTGTATTATGGCTGTTTAATGCTTGCAAAAAAAAAATGGATAAAACTTCATCAGGTCTTGATATAAGATGAAGGAAGACTGCGAGATTTGCTTTGAATCACTCTTCCAGCACCATCATGGTTCCTTAGCACATCTCATAAAACACAGCACAGGTAATTGTGATAAAATGTAGAAAAAGTTAAGTCACAAAGGTGCTCTTTTGGTTTCTTCCAACCGTAGTTCCAGGTCAGATTCCCTCCTGTGGGTTTCTGTATGGATAGTGTTTGTATTTCTTGAAGGCTTCAGTCGAGGAATCTCTGACAAGCCTTTTTCCAGCGGCAGGCGGTGCACCACTGCTCTCGGTGCTCAATGCCGTACACCTTCCTGCATTTCTTGGCCTCACCTCGAATCCTCCTGTTAACAGGAAAATAAAGCAGTGTTCAATTTGACATATAAATCTAAATACGTGTTATTAACATGAACGTTTTTGCAACATAAAAATGGACATAGAATTTGCTAAAAATTAAAGAGGACGCTCTTGCTGCTGCTTCAAATTAAAGAAGACTGAAGAAGAATAAAAATCCTACAGGTGAGCAAACTCATATTTCACTTTAAGGTGATTTGGGGTCAGTAGATTGTTGTTTTTTCTTTTTCACTTGAATGCTTTTATTCATTAGGGATGCGTTTAGTTTAAGAAGATTTTTTATTTTATTGACAAAACATTACAATAACAAAAAAAGCTTTTTAAAATGTACATTCTAAAAAACAGTCCTGTTTTCAACTGTTTCCTAAGGACTGACATGCAGTAATGACTTATAACCGGTTTCCACTGAGTGGTACGGTACGGTTTTGTACGCTTTAATGGCCGTTTCCACTGTCTAAAAGCGTACTGTACCACTTTTTGGTCACCCTTTGCAAAGGGTACCAAAAGGCGGAACTAGACGCGCAGCTGAACACTATTGGTTTACAGAGATGCTTCATTCGCTCGCACAACAAGCCAGAATGAAAACAAAGAACCCGCCATGTTTAAATACACAGCCGAGACATTACACCAAAAAATATATATACGTATAATAAACGAGCCATGGTCGACCCGAGCTCAAACTTTATCGTTGTCTTGATCAACAGCCACAAAGCAAAGAGAAGAGCAGATTCTCCCCTGTGCCCCGTAGTTTTTTACGAGCCAGAGTGAAGAGCGAGCAGTTTCGCTTTCTCACGTGCGCTCGCATCTATATTTGAAATAAACTTCTTAAGCTGATAATAACGTACGCTTGATTATTGATGTACTTTTAAAACCCGATCCTTTCAGAAACAGACAAACGCGAGACTGACATGTGCAAAAACAAAGGAGAAGCTGGAAAAAACAAAAGGAGCAAATTATTTTTTCAACAAACATGAAACTGCTACGTTTAACTATTATCATCATTATCATCATCATCTTTTAGACTATTATGAACTGGGAATGACAGAATTACATTCTAACAAGCGGTTACATGTGCTGGTGAAGATTAAAGACACCGATGAGAGGTTTGCACTGACTGTGGGCTAGATTTAGTGTTGTTTTTTAACCTAAATAAGGACTAAATGTCTGCTGTGTGTACTTTTTCTGTAATTTGTAACATATCAGAGACTGTAAGGGGCTGTATGTGTTTATATGTGTTGCATTTATTTATTTTAAATAAATCGTGGACAGTAGGCTGTTTCACATCATTGATCTAGTTATAAGCAGATCATGTTCATAAAAAGGTCAGTAATGAAAATGTATACAGCAGTATTTATGTGTATAATAAAGTATCTGTTTTATGAGAAGTGCTTCTCATATGATATGCAATCGACCTGTACAGATTTACTGTAGACATTTCCTCGAGCGAGAATGACGTCTACTGAAACTTTCTGTCGTACACCACACCCACCAAGAGAGTACCCTTTAGAAGTGGAAACGCAAGCCTGAGAAAGGTGACTGTACCACTGTACCACTCAGTGGAAATGGGCCATAAGTATATCATATGACCGTATATGAAAAATGAAGCATAATTTTAAAACACATCGATTAAATGTAATCTTGATGTGCTAAGATTCTATTATAACCTTTATTTAACCAGGTAAGTCAATTGAGAACCAGTTCTCTGGCCTAGAGGCACCATAAAAAGCAGATATGAAGCAGCAAGGACACGATACAACAACAATTACACAAATGCAGAAAATATCAAACAAAACAAAAGAAAAACTAAAGAAAAGCACAGTCATCTTGTATTATCTAGATTAAGTTTTTAAAGGGTGATAATGGAATAAAGGTATTGTGCTTTAAGGTTTGCTGCAGATGATTCCAAGCATCAGCAGCGGAAAACTGAAAAAGAGTAGTGACCAAAAGAAATACAGACTTATGGTATACAAAGGTTTATAAAACTGCTAGAGCGCAGAAGCTACTTTCTCTCAGTAAAAAAAAATCCAACTGAACGCTAGCACGTTTGAATATTCAGAAGAAAGTCATGTAGACTATAGATTTAACCATTATATGACGTACACTTTTACTTTTCACTCGGTTGCATCAACAGAACGATCATTACAGGTGAAGAAATGTAGTTAATTCTAATGTAAAAACTTGTTAAAGGGGAATAATTTGCCTTTGTCATGGAAGCACAATAAAGCCAATCTCTATAAATGAATAAATATGTTATAAATGAATGAATACGGAATGACTGGAAAAACACTAGGGAGTCTCACCTGGAAGTGCAATGGTTTCTTGGAGGGGAAACACTGGCAGGATGTGGCCTGAAGGAGGCGCTGTTGTTCTGGAGCCACTGTTCACCAACACTGACTGACCGACGGCGGAACGGTGATCCCTGCAGACCAGCAGAGAGAGACAAAGAGAGAGAGAGAGAGAGAGAGCACCATATTAGTCACAAAATGACGCACTGCAGGTTACATTACAGCTGAAAACACTGCTCTGCTGTACAAACAATGCAGCATTATTAAAGCAACAGTTCACAACCTCACACTTGTTCCAAACCTGTTTGATATTACTTCTTCTACTGAACACAGAAGATGTTGTTTTGAATTCCATAGTACATACACTACAGGAGTCAATGGCTACTGGACTTTATAACGCTATGGAAGTCGATGGCTACCAGTTTCCAACATTCTTCAAAATATTTTCTTTTGTGTTCAATGAAAAGCATTAAACTTGTCAAGTTTGGAGCCAGCTGAGGATAAGTAAATTTATTTGTTTATTTTTGTATTATTTTTTGGTAAACTATCCCTTTAAGGATCTTGTATGACAGAATATCAGTAGACATAAACTAGGAAGTAAAACATGCTAAAAACCATGAGATCTAAATATGCTGATATTTATGTTTCTGCATGATTTTTCAGGCGAGCGACAAGCATGTTCAGACAAAGAGAACACTACATCCTTAACTCCACTAGATGGCCCTGTAATATCATTAACATCTGTTGTGGGAGGGACAAAGGACACAAAAACAACATTTTGTCACTCCCATTTCCAGTACAAAAACACAACATGTCTGAGACCACGTGGCTCTTTGTATGTTCTCATTGCTTAACCAATCGCAGTCATTTTAAAGAGATCTGTGCTTGATTATAGAATCAGCTAATAAAGAAAAAAGCTGACCTGTTTGCTCTGGTGGACAGTGAGAGATGGAGTCCAGTGACAGGACACGGGAACAGGCACTGGTTTTGACTGGGTCACCACCTGAACGGGTGCAGGAGCCTGAAGAACACAAGATGAGAGCAAATGTATTTTAATATTCTCATTTGTCTCTGATAGCGAACAGAAGGAAATCAATGCATAGTTTCTTTAAATGTAAAACGATTGAGATGCTGATGCAATTCTGAATGTAGAATTTTTTCCTCTTAGTCAATCACATGATGAAAAAGAGGACTGAACATGTTTATTTTGAACTGTACGTTTATTTATTTTTTTGCACTTTATTCTTTGCAAAGGTTTATAAAATTGGAACATGCCATGATCATTGTTGTCTGATTATGAGCTGATGTGCTTGAAACATCACACACTTTGTGATAGTTTTTTTAAGGTAATAAATTTAGATTTTTAGAGCATTGGTGTTGCCCCCTTTATGAATATTTGTGCACTTTTTGTTGTTCAGCTGAGCTTATATTTAGATTGATGCGTGTTCTTTTTGTGCATTTCGTTCCTCAATCTATTATCTGCAAAAAAAAAAACAATGTTCAATTTAGATTTTTTTTATTTGCAAATAATGAAGTTTTTGCAATTCAAACCTTCAGTGAAACACTATAAAACTCTGAGTTTTTCTTAAAATTGTGAGTCTTTTTCACAGTTCTGATTTTCTTTTGAGAATGTTTGGAGAATTCTGAAGATGTTTCTCCCTATTTGATAAAAAAAAAAACTTAACCCACCAAAGATGCCAATTATAAGCTCAAATTTGTGACAATAATAATATATTTCTCTCAGTTTGGTAAAAATAAATGCAAGCATAAGATATAAAAGTTGTAAATTTATAGGCTGACTTATAATTTTGACCACATGTTTTTATAATTCTGTGTTTATATCTCAAAATTGCAAGTCTATAGCTTAAAAATTGCATACAAAGCTCAGCTATTGTTTTAGAAACTAGGGAAGAGCGACACCAATTATTTTCTTTCTGATCTGATACCAAGTATTTCAATACAAGTATCATTCATTGCAAAAAAATGCTTTTCTTGCTTAGATTTTTGTGTCTTGTTTCTAGTTTAAATATAAAAAATTCTTAAATCAAGAAGAATTTTCTAGACATGCAAAACATTGTCTTGTTTTAAGAAATAATAGGCCAAAATAAAGTGAGTTTTTCTTTAAAACAAACTGAATAATCTGCCAATGGGGTAAGAAAAATAAACTTATGTCAAAAGAAAAAACAAGATTATTTAGCATTTTTTTGCAGTGTTGATATCAATATAGATACCTATACTTCATTTAAATATTTGGCCCCACTTTACATTAAGTGGCCTTAACTAATATGTACCTACACCGAAATTAATAAATCATTACAATGTACTTATTGTGCAAATACATGTTTTTGCATTGTACTTATGCTTAATTAAATACCTGCATGTAATTACATCTGTAATTACATTTGTGATTGAAGCATCCCTTACAACTTAACCCACCCTTAGACCTGCCGATACCCCCAAACTTGTCCTACCCCTATCCCAACTCAAGAGCACCACAAGTGTTCTCAAATACATCATGAACACAGTAAGTACATTGTATTTATTTTTTGAGGCAAGTACATAGTAGGTAAGGACACTTAATATAAAGTGGGACCAAATATTTTAGTGATTTTGTCCTGTTTTTTTTTTTTTTTTAAATCACGTTGATCACTGTTAAAAAAAATAAAAAATAATAATAATTTAAAAAAACATAAAAAGATCGATACTTCTAGGATCTGATCCTTTTGATACATTGCCATAATGTATGCATGACATTTTTACTAGATTATCATCACGATTGTAAACCCATTATCAGAGTACGGGTCCATAATTGAGTTAGGGCAGCATACAAACAGTGCCATGTGACACCAATCAGATCTTTGATGGCAGTGAAAGGCCTTCGAGGGAAACCTGCTCTTTAATTACATCAGCACAATGTAAATGATCTTACCTGGTAAGAGTGCTCTGAATGGACCTGCCAGAAGCTGCCCGGGGCGGACTGGCTGAGCGGGCTGGGATGGAGTGTGTCTGGGGTGGAGGGAGAAGGGGGTGTGTGTTGGCTCGGGCTGGGGGATGGAGAAGTGCAGGACGCCCGGTGGCCGCCAGAGGGAGCCGTCTGCTCGAAATCCTGATAGACTTCAGTGTAGTAGAAGTCTTCTTCCCTTTGGGAGTGCTCGTCACTTTGTCTGCATGAACAAACACATTTGAATGTTTACCGGATTATGTCGTGTTGGTTAGACACTGCTGTTAGATTATTGTTGTGTGTGTTTGTAATGCTTAGCTTACCCAAGATGAGAATTTCGGATGTGACGTTTGATGCCCACTACTGTGGTCAGGACTTTTCCACAATTTGGCCATAAGCAGCGATATGCTACTTTGACAGAGTTCTAGGTTGTGGAAAAACACACCAAATATAAATATTGTGCACAGTGTAGAAACCAACACTGAAATTGTGTATATACATGTATGCGTTTCTGACTTTATTAAACCGTTCTGAGTTTATAGTTCACAATTCAGATATATTTTTTTTTAATTAAAATTGAAAGAATGTTTTTGTAAAATAAATTATTATATATATATATTACCAATAATTGTGTAAAATATAATTTTTTCTTTCTCTCTTAAATTGATGGAAAGCCAAAATTGGAAAATATAAACAAACTTTTTAATAACTCAGAGACTTGCTTGCAATTCTGACATGATCGCAATTCTGTGTTTGTCTCACAAATGAAATTATTTATCTGGTAATCTGGTGCAAAAGGTTATGAATGCTAAATATAAACTCAGAATTGTAACCTCTCACATTTAGAAATCTGTAGGCTTTCTTGAAATGATCTCACAATTTGAGACATTCAGAAACAATTCAGAACTACAACAAAACAAAAAGCCTAAACATCAACATCCAACATCTAATGTGTGTATATACATAAAAATGTCTCCAGTGTACCTTGCGTTTTCTTGGTGTTGGCTCATTGAACAACATTTGGTCCATTTCCATGTCCAGGCCTTCATCAGCATGAGGGTTACTCTTGTCAGTCTCCTCAATGGGTGGAGAAGGGGCAGGGCTTCCGTTTCCATGGTCGCAACTCCAATAGCCTCCATCAGACAGTTCACTACCACCATTTTCTATCCCACAGAAAGCTAATACACAGAGAGAATAACAGAAGTCAATGAGTAGATGTGCTTTATCAAAAACTACATGTCCTGTAATGCTGAACATGTTCCAACATGCAAGAATATTAAAAATCTAAATATTATATAATTACATTATATTATTACATTAATAAATATAATATAATATAATATAATATAATATAATATAATATAATATAATATAATACAACAATATTTGGCCAATGTAAAAAAATCTGCATTCTGAGGGTTCCAAACTCAACCTTCATCACCTTTAAACATTCTAATAAAAACTTCTTAGCTATGCACATTTTGAATATATTTACTGTAGGATTACTTAATATTGTACAAAATTTTGGCGTAAAGAAAAGTCCCATCATTTTGACCCATACAACAAATTTTAGTTATTGCCACTACTGGTGCAACGCAAGACTGCTTTTGTGGTCCGGAGTTCCTAAAACATACCGGATGCTTCTGTTCAGTGATTATTGCTCAATGACGTTGTAGGTGATCTTTGAAATGTGAGTTTTTGTTTGTTTATTTTTAACATCTTCATTCCCTTGTCTTTTGTATTTTTATAAGCCTAAATAACCATAACCTAAATAGCCGGGTCTGTCACGTTTTAGGGTCACCTTGAAACATTTCTGTTGTGTTACTTGCCATTTGAAAGTGTTGTGAGAAATTGCAGGCGTGTTTGTAATTTGTTTGCATTGTGAGTAAATGCAGCACATTTTTTTTTAAACGTGTGTACGTTGTGAGAATTGCTGTCAAATGAATGAAGACCATTTCTCAATTAGCTGGTGTTTGTGTGTTTTTTTTAAATTGCAGCATGTTAAGCTTTCTCATCCACAGTACACATATGTTAAAATGGCAATCAATTGTTCAAAGATGACAATAAAGACATTTATAATGTTCCATAACATTTAATTTTCAAATTAATGCTGTTCTACTGTACTTTGATGCATATCTTTTAGGATTGTTTAATGAATATGGTGATTTGAGCAGCTTAACACTACTAATAACAACTTGACTTACCCTCATATTACTAATTATTAATATTAAATATTTCGATTTGATCAGTGCAGACTTGAAAATTATAACTCAGTTCTTTGAAACACATTAAAACATCTTAATTCAGTAAAATACTGAATATGATTTTTTTTTAAAGTTGTCATTTAGAGCAATCCTTCTGAAATTGTTTTAAAAAAAAAAGTAATATGCAACTCTGTACTATTTACTTTTAGACTGCAGTGAAGACTGTACGTGCAGCTGTTCGGGTTTTCTTCATTGTGACTAATGCAAGCGTTGAGCAATCTCATCTGGTTTATGCCAGATTTGCACACTGCAAATTAAACACCAAACGTGTTCAGCTTAATGTTCATCTTACCCGGAGTTACGCTGCCCTGGGTCGAGTGCTGGACGACTGGACTGCAAGACAGACTTGTGAGCACCATTGCAGCCATAATCTCATCCATGTCCACTGCCTCCACACTCCTGCAACATTGAAGTAGAGTTAATATCAGGGCGCCCACTCCAAGACATATTCCACTGAATAAAATGCTGAATTTAAAGCAAAAATCAAGCAATTTAGAGCGATTCTTCTGAAGTTATATATATAAAAAAAATGTAATATGCAATTCTGCACCAGTTGCTTTTAGACTGCAGTGAAGACTGTACGTGCAGCTGTTCATGTTGACTAATGCAAGCGTTGAGCAATCTCATTGTGTGAGTGCTTAATTTAACACAAACTCAAGCACACTGCACAAAAATCGAGATTTTTCTTTTTAATTACGACACATTTTCCACAGATTATTGCAATGTAGGGATGGGCGGATCGATCCTAAAGTATCAATATTTTCGATACTGGGAATGCATCAAAAGGACTTATTATATAAAATAAAATATCAATTATATTTTATATAAAATAAAATTTCAATAATTATTATATAATTATTGAGATTTTGAAATATCTAAATAACTATAGGGCTGCATATTATATAAATATTTACTTAAATAGGAACACGAATGGGAACTATAATATTCTTCCGCTGATAGGTCAGTGTTATCTCACGACACAGTAGTACAGACACCACACACACACCCAACGCGGGTTGTAAAACTCAAGAGCGGAGCTGTCAACATCATGACTGAACGTAAATGAAGTATAATCTGGAGTTATCCTAAAAGTAAAAGTAATCGGCTAAAGGGAAAAAAAAATTAAACCTGGAAACTGATTAAAATCAGGAAGCACAAATGAATATTGCAACTTAAATTTAAGGTTCAATCCAAAGTTCTGCTGCTTTGACCTTTAAATAAGCTGAAGGAATTCAGTTGTGCAGTGTATTATTGTTCATTATATATGGTGTTGTTTAGCTAATTATAGTTCTGTCATTTTAATAAAAGTAAAAAGGATTTGTGTTTTATTTAATAATAAAAGGTGATAAACATTTTTTTTAAATCACTATAAAATATTTCATTTAAGTATTGATAAGTATCGATATCGATGATACTTGTCTTGAAATACTTGGTATCGGATCGAAAACAAAAATATTGGTATCGCCCATCCCTATTGCAATGCAAACACAGACACAGCAATTGAAAATAAAAAGGCACAAATTATGACCCAATTTTGAGAAACAGCCTTTTTAAACCACAAAAAAATTAAATAAATAAAAAAAGTTGTCTGCAAAATCCAGGCAAGATTAATTGAGCTCTGAGCAACCAAAATAAAAACTGTATTCTAGAGAGTATTTTAACATGTACAGTCTGGTGACTGCATTTGATTGCATGTCAACAAGTGGGAAGGGAATAAAATGGCAGTTAAAAATAGCCTAACTATAATATAGTCAAAACATCACAGAACAAAATATATTTTCATAAATGTCTAGTAACTTAAAATGACAAACAAAAATCCCTAACATTCCATGGCTTGGACCAAAATGAATGCGCAAAACTCCCTGACTTTCAATGTCTGTAATAGACTTTTTAAAATCCCTTAATATTCCAGAAATGCCATGACCCGTGGGAACTAATTTAGTGCTTGTGCACTGGTAAAGTCAGCATTCGTCATCTAAAACAAGATTTACCTTCTTGGCACGTCGATGGACGAGGAGACTGAAGAGGTAGAACTGGACGTTGGGCTAGTCCACACGTCTTCCAGCTTGCGGTGAACGTGTTGATTGAGCTGGGGTAGGAAGATTGACACCTCGTTGTCCACGTGGTTATGCTGTTCCACCACACCTCCACATTCCTGGCCTCCGCAGTGCACATACACCTGAAACATATCAGGAGAAGAACACAGTGAAGCAGGAAGTGTGTGGACACACCTAGTTGTGAATACCATTCATATTTGGCTTCAAGGCATGTTCACATCAGTGTTTAGAACTATTAAAGCTGCAAGAGGCATTGAGAAACATGATTGTTTTGTGAATCGACAACTAAATTAAATGTACATTACCAGAGATGCTTAAAAGCTGCAGTTTATTTGAAATAAAATGTAATCATTTTGATGGATTCAATGTTTTTTTTTTTAATATAGGTTTGAATGAATGACAACATGGCTGAATGAATCAGTATTTTTGAACTAATCTCTTGAACCACTGATTCAATGACATATTTTTGTATTGTTATGGTTTATCATAAGTTACTTTTAGTTATTGACTAACTGATTGAACAATTCATCTGATGACACAAAATGATCTAAAAATACTTATACAAACTTCATTTACTTTATTTTTAACAGAAATAATGACACTGTGAGATTAAAAGCACTAAAGACTGAAGCTTCATTATAGTTATGCATGAAAACGGCTCTTTCTGGAACAGTTTTCACTGTGACTGTACGTAAAGTTTAAGAACATTTCTGTAGTTTATATGGAGTTCATTAACAGTGATGGATTGGCCCCCTATACATCACTGTTCTGTAAAGCCACTTGTCTCAAAGACCAATCAGTGATCAGCAGTGTGTATACATGTCACATTTTAGTAATGCTATGGCTTGCTTGAAACCTCACCCATGCTAGGTTCAGAAAGCAGTGAAAAAGGCCACAAAAGGGGGCTGTACCTAAACCTGTCATACGATGCAGTGGGAAAGCACCTTAAATGAATGTCCAAAATGCAGAAATGTTTTTTTTATATTAGATGAAATTGGAAAAAGGACACCAGAGTTCACTTTACATCTACAACAGCACATTAAGCACTGATGCAATCACTTTGAGAAAGTAATTAAAACACTCATAGCCAATCAAAAGCCACCCTATTTGAAGCGGCAGATGTTAATACTGCAGCACTTACAATAAACAGAACATTGCCAAGTGCTGGTGTGGATGCCATTGTCGTCACCAAGAATATCAACTGTATTCTTGTTGTGAATGAGGCTTTTAATGCAAAATAAACAAAAACAAAACAGTGCTAACCTTCTGTCCTGGGTAAAGTTTGCTTCTGTGAGGCCCACCGTCTGGGCATCCATGTGCTCCTGTTTCTGTCAGGCCGTCCGCAGAGGAACCGCACACCAGGGTGCCCAGCGGCGACCGCTTCCCAAGTCTGGTCTTCGGTACCATTTTCTGTTCCTAGCACCTTCTATCTCCTGGACTGCTTTAAAAGAACTCCAGATGGAGATTCAGCAGCACTTTTCAAACAGCAACCGGAAGCTAAAAAGAGAAGATACAAACAAACAAAAAATATATATTAATGCAATTTGTGTCACTAATAATGTAGATTGAGAAAAAGAGCCTGGTGTTTTGGTGAAAGCAATTTGTTCTATATATATATTTTTTTTTTGGAGGATTTAATGTAATATAATGTATATATGCACACCAGGAATAAGGCACAAAAAAGATCATAACAGACAGCCTGTTCTCTAGATATTGGTATCAGTAGACTGAAACACAATGAAAAATTCTAAATCTTAACAAAATAAAGTATTGATGAAAGAAAATATTATATTTTTTGATAAGGTCATACAATTATTAGCACGCTTGTGATTTTTTTTCTTTTAATATTTCCCAAATCATGTTTCACAAAGCAAGGTATTTTTCACAGTATTTTCTAGGGCTGCATGACATTAGAAAAATCTGATATAGCAATATTTCACTTTTCTGCAATATATATTGCAATACAAATACAGTTTGAACAGAATAGTTTGATTGGTTCCATTTATCGTTAATCTGGAGAGTCTAACAGTGTTCAGGTAATATAATCACAATGGAAAATTGCTTTTGTTTCTTAAAGTTTTTGTCTCATTTGTAGTCCAAATAACTTAATTCTTAAATCAAGTAAAAATATTTCTCTTTACTTTCAGATGTAACAGGTCAAAATTAAGTTAAACTTAAAACAAGTCAAATATTCCGCCAATAGGGTAAGTAAAATAATCTTTTCAGTTTGTAATTTAGATTTTTGAACTAGTATCAAGCCAAGAATTCTCAAATATCATACAGACTTGACATTGCATATCCTGCTATGTGGCTATGGCGAATGTGCACAATGCAATTTCGATGCTGAAATGACTTGTTGTGCAGCCCTAGTATTTTCTATAATATTGTTTTCTTCTGAAGAAAGTCTAATTTGTTTTATTTTGGGCTAGAATAAAAACCGTTTTTTAATTTTATTTAATCATTTTAAGGTAATAGCACCCTTAATCAATATTTTGTTTCGATCGTCTACAGAACAAACCATCATAATACAATGACTTGCCTAATTACCCTAACTTGCCTAGTTGACCTAATTAACCTAGTTAAGCCTTTAAATTGCACTTTAAACTGAATACTAGCATCTTATAAAACATTATGTACTATCACCAGGGCTAAGATAAAAGAAATCAGTTATTAGAAAATATCTTCTATCTGCTAAACAGGAATTGGGGAAAATTTATACAGGGGCTAATAATTCAGGAGGGCTAATGACTGAGACTTCAACTGTATATAATAATAACAACTAGAAATATTAACCTTGAAGAAAATCATTACAAGTTGCCTTTCATATCGGGCAACTGTTAAAAACAATATTTTCTAGATGACACCATGACCAATATATAAGAGTTAGTCTCACTGTTGCGGTCACCTGTTGAATCTGATCAGTGAAATCATTGTGAATCACCCACTATCTTTACATGAAACATCTGGCAATTGTCAAACAAGCGTCAAACTATTAAGAAATCACAGGACGAATGATGCAAATGTAAAAGTTTACGTGCAACTGAATGGCTGTGAGTCACTGTCAGCACAGAATGAACTACTTTAAACTGATGCAAGACATTAACATTTCTGGTCATGCAGGGCTCTGTAAAGTTCAAGACTGTTCACCAAAGGGTTCAGAGGAATTGGTAATTACTACATGACCATTATTACTAGCTGCAGTCGGGGATAAGGTTACATCCATTCCAGTAAATGATGATTCAGAGAAATTGCCACCTATTGACTTGATTGCCTCGGTTTGTCAAATAATACACATTTGACAGCACAGGAAAGAGAATACTGCTTTTATTTGTATTATAAGTTAAATCAACAATAGAGTGAATGAGATGTTCACTAAATTAAACTTTAGATCAAGCATGTGCTGTAGTTAAATGATGGAATATATTGGAAAACATTACTAAAAAAAGTCTGCAAATAATTTGTTATAAACAAGAACATAACAAATTTACCAAAGTGGCAATAAATATATTGATGTTATAAACTATTTATATTTTTCTTAGTAGTTTTATGTCATTAAACGTTTTTTTATTCAACAACTGAATGATGTCAGTTTCCACAAAAATGTTAAATAACTAAATAATTACCATTTCTTGGCCAACATTTCATTTTCATTTTTATTTAATTTAATGCCATGTCAGCAACCAAGGCTATTTTCCTGGCAGGAACATTTCAATAATAAATATATACTTAAAAATCAACAACCAAATTAATACATAAATTAAATAAGATTTTTTTGTGGTAATACACAACAAAAAAATTCTAAAATCTTTTCTGGTGTCACTTTGTTAAAAATGTCCTTACGAGTGTTTCTTGGCCAACAAATCAGCATATTTTATTTCTAAATTAAATATATATATATTATATAAAGCTGATGGTACATGCTGCATACTATATTATGCCGTATTAAAAAGAACTTCACAATTTAATTTTCTTTTTTTGGTATAACTATTTATATTTGGTTTTGACGGTAAAGTAAAACAAGGATTGTCAATCTTTATTCATCAGTTACAAGAAATGTTATTTAGGAAAGGAGGAACATTGTTCAAAACAAACATACTAACAAAGAGTTCTGGTAAATATGAGAAAACTAGAACGATGTATTAAAACTGTGGAAGAATATTTTAAAATGCACGAGAAATTTTATGAGACTTTTATGTTGAATAATCCTTACATTATGTATACCCCAGAAGATTTGCCTAAATGATTATTTCGTTTTTATAACTGTTTTTTTTTTCATGAGAAAAAAACTTGATAGAAATTTATTGAGCACATTTAAGTACACACTATTCCAAAATAGGCACTTCAGATGAAATATCAACTGTCTGTTCATATAATAATCTCTGGCATTTCAAAACCTTTTAGCTTTTTTATTATTAATTAATTAACAATTTATTTTTCTAAATAGATTAATTCAGCTTGAGGAACAAATAATAATAATAACAATAATATTAATATTATTATTAATAATAATAATAATAATAATAAAGACAGAGCAGTGAATAATGTGCAAAAAAATTCACATTTTATTACTATTTTAGTTGTATCACTTTATATTGTGGTTTGCCCTCTAATTCGTGTCAGTGTTGCACAATATGCAGGGTTTAGAAAGAATGTACAGTAGTCGGTACAGCAATAAGCAACACATGTAAACGATTAAAAATCTGTTATTAATTTTGCATTAGAAAATAATTCCAATTTTTTTAAAAGTCATTTTAAGTCGTAAATTAAGCTAATCTTTTAACCTGTTAATTTCGCAGTGCACTTTTATAGATGTTAAGTTAGTGAAAATAGCGTGTTTGTTTTGATTCGTGGATATTTGTGAGGTGAATTTCGTCGTTAATCGGTTCTTTTGGGTCACTGAAAAGAACCGGTTCCACAACGATTAGGGTATTATTACGTCATAACGTAATAACGTCATTACATGCGCTCTCACACACCGGCGTGGCATATTGCATGTTTCTAAAACATTCCAAAGACGCCATTTAGACTCACAGAGCTGTTTTATATCAATAAGGTTGCATACGTGCACACTTGAACGAATCCCAGGTCATAGAAATGTACATTTGATTCATGTCATAAAACTACTTGCATTAAATGAACATTACTCTGATAACACGGCGAAGAAATGATCTATAGAAGATTTGCAAATGTGTTGCAGTTGTTTGGATGTTAAAACAACTCTTGTACAGCGTGCCCGATTCATTACCTATCAGATCTGTTGTGTGAACCGGCTCAATCAAATCATTGAGGAGATCCAACTCAAAAGAATCGTTCCCCAGGAAATGAACATCAGTGGATTCAGAGCATTTAATATCAGCGCGTGAGCAGCTCGGCACATGCTCGCTCTCGCAGACGAGACCAGAACGCGCAGCAGGAGCAGATTATCCGTCCACTATTCATTCAAAGCGTAAATAATGCTGTCTTAGCAAAAATAACCACAGTGTAGCAGCTGGACAGCTAATCTCTTCTCATTTGAAAAGTTCGGTTATTTTTGCAGATTATTAATGCGAATTAATTAACCAGCTCACTTTTTATTTATATTAAATTCTTGTAAAACTGCTTTTCACACCAAACACAAAAGTTCACAGCTGTGTAGACGCCAAATCTGTGCAGAACCACTAAAACGGTCGTCCTCTTAACATCGAAGCACGGCGTCACACACAAACAAGCCGCAAATATCCAAACAGCCCTTTCGTGTTAATTCACAGTAATATTGCACTAACCTTAATGGCACCAAACAACACAGTCTTGTTAGAGAAGCACACAACGAGACGATAAAACACAAATGCATTTAAACGCAGAGGAAAAACTTTCAATGAACGTTGCTCACGTACCTTTGCCAATTTTCAACACACCCCCTTTCCACAAGGCTCGCTCTGACCGGCTGTAACTTGAAAATGTCCTTTTTCAGAGCCCAGAACGGCTTGTCTACAGCTACTCGAAATCCAGGTCTGGAGTTTTACAGTAACGTGTAAACAATGTTTGATAAAGCACGGCGACAATTATAACGCTGCTGTTAAATACGTCTATAATAATCCACAACGTTCACATTACGTGCAGAACTTGACGTTTAATTTCGTTTTAATGTTAATATTTGTTTACTCTTCACCAGGATGAGCCGTTCCGGAGCACTCCAGCGCCATGGTTTCCACTCGGCGCCTTCTAGCGGGCTTCTGCTCTTGTAGTAAACAACCAGACCATGTGGTAGGGAGGTCGACGCTGATTGGCTGAGAGGCGCTTTCCAAGACACACGCCCTACAATTCCAACTTGTTTACGCAGAAGTTGAGGAACGGTCAAGAAACACAATGGACACAGACGGTGCACTGTATTTCATGTACTCCTACACCAATTCGATTAAATCTCTGCGGTGTTTGCATTACTCCTTTAAATGCATTGGAGGGGG
>CAIGQQ010033471.1:1388999-1408284 GCA_903798035.1 Danio albolineatus | reverse complement strand
ATATAATTTAACTTAAAAAAAGTAAAATAATATATTTTTAATTAAATCTGATTAAAAAAATAAAGCAAATAAAAATAAAATAAACAACAAAACAAAAAGCAAAACAAAACAAAAAACACTGGCTTGGCAACCAAACTGAAGTATAGATAGCAGTTCTAAAACATCTAACAATAAAAAGATTTAAACATATATAGTATTCAAACTAAAATGATTAAAACTAAAATATAAATATATAAATATAAAAGAAAAAGCTAATTCAAAATACGAATAAATACGCCATATGTGAGATATATTAGAATGGCACTTAAAACATTTTATATATATTGTTTATTTAAAAAAGAAAATAATATTTTTTTACAGATACCTTCAGTAAGTGGTTTAATGTCAGGTTTCCATTGCAACTTAATGCCACACCTCATAACCAGTCCATTTATGTTCAATGAACTGTACTTTGTTTCGATGCAAAAATGGGAGGAATTTTCAGTGGCTCTTTTTGAGACCAAAAAAATGTTTGTTTGCAGAAATTAAAATGACAATGTAAATAAGTGTGGAAAAATGTGACAACAGACTGTAGCCTCTGTCTCTATATGCATGAGTGGTTTGGCTTAGTGGACAATTGTTAAGCTTATAGGTTCAAAACTGAGTGCTGAAAGGTTGATTTATGCAAATCACCCAACCCATCGCTTCAGGGTGACTGTCTCTATACATGTACTGGAAACTATTGGACAGAAGGTATTTTCTAAAATAGGTTAACGTAAATTTAATGCATGCAAGTTATTACATAAAGCCAACAAAATGTTTTCTAACGATAGCATAGGCATAAAATCATCTCTGTTGTTCTCGTACAATTGGCAGGCAATCTGGAAAAACATGGGATGTGAAAAAAAGTGATAAAGATATGCAACTACATAGAGCTCTTCATTTTTAAAAGTCAAAATGACACAAATTACAATTGTGTTTTTTCCCCCGCATAATGAGGCATATTTGAGTTAACAAGTCTTAAATGAGAGGGAAAAAAGTGAGGCATGAGTTTTTTCCCATTTAAAAAAATGAATTGTTGACAACTCAGAGTGAGCATTTTGGTAGGTTTTCTTCACTATTGTAATGTACACGACCTGACAAAATTTGTATAGCCAAGTTTTAGGAACAACATATAAAAAGTTGACTTCTAGTTGATCATTTGGTATCAGAAGTGGCTTACATGAAAAGGCAAAGGCCTCTAGATTACGCTTATTTTACCAAAATAAAAATATGATTATGTCTTGATTTTTAATTCAAATTAGGGCAGTAAGCTCTGACTTTGCTTAGACAAAAGTCTTGTCACTTAACAGAAATAATGTACAGTATAGAATATAAAGTCATGATGCAGTGAAAAGAGAACTGCATCTATCTATCTTTGCAATGACTCAAATAACTTATTAATAAAGTCATCTGGAATGGCAAAGAAAGTGTTCTTGCAGGACTCCTAGAGTTCATCAAGATTTTTTGGATTTAACTTCAATGCCTCCTCCATCTTACCCCAGACATGCTCAATAATGTTCATGTCTGGTAACTGGGCTGGCCAATCCTGGAGCACATTGACCTTCTTTGCTTTCAGGAACTTTGATGTGGAGGCTGAAGTATGAGGAGTGCTATCCTGCTGAAAAATGTGCCCTCTCCTGTGGTTTGTAATGTAATGGGCAGCACAAATGTCTTGATACCTCACGCTGTTGATGTTGCCATCCACTCTGCAGATCTCTCGCACGCCCCCATACTAAATGTAACCCCAAACCATATTTTTTTTCTTCACCAAACTTGACTGACTTCTATGAGAATCTTGGGTGCAAGTAGGTTCCAATAGGCCTTCTGCAGTATTTGTGATGATTGGGATGCAGTTTAACAGATGATTCATGGGAAAAATATCTACCTTCTGCTACTTTTGCAAATGATCAACTAGAAGACAAGTTAATATTTGTTGCTCTTACAACTGGGATCAAGATGAAGGTCAAGATCTTGTTGACTTTTGTCAGGTGGTGTACATGTGTGTAAAATGATGTCTAAATCTGTTGTTATTTAAAATAGAAAATAGGCTGGGCCTTGATCATGAATTGAATAGGTAAAAAAAAAAAAAAAAACTGTAGGCAGGGGTGTCAAAACTCAGGGTGGTGTCCTGGAAAGTTTAGTTCCAACCCTAATCAAACACACGTGAGCCAGCTAATCAAGCTCTTAGATATACTTGAAACTTCCTGGCAGGTGTGTTGAAGCAAGTTGGACCTAAGATTTTCAAGTTACATTTTTTTTCGTATTGTGGCATATAGAGTTAACTGGCTTCTTAACTGAAGAAATGTATTTGTTGGATGATACTTTATTTGCACATATTGATTGGATCTTCATGATTGTCTTTTTTTCCTGCAAATTTTATACAATATAATCATCAGTGAAAAGACAGCTTGGATTGAAAAAAGGGTATGATTGGGTTGCGTTTTGTTCTTTGGTAATTGATTTGATCATTGTCACCATTAAATGAAAGTTGTGAAAGAAGCATTTAGTTTTGTGATGTATATTAGCGACAGTAAATGACTTCTAGATTGTTTAAAAACACACACACACACACACAAAAAAAAAACAAATAAAAGAAAAAGTAGGGCAGTTCTATAGTTCTTGTCCATCAGGAATCTAATGGACATACTGGTCCCAAAATTGGGATTATGAAAATAAGGGACGCTCTATTATATAAATACAAGAGACATCCGGGAAAATATTGAAATGGCATAATAGTGGGATACAATGGTAAAAAAATAGGAGAATCCTGGAAAAGAGGAGGGTTGAGAGGTACACTAATGGATCACTGCAATTGCCTTTTCTTTCCTATTGTACATACTGTACAAAGCTGCTCGGGAATGAGGAAAACCATTACATAGTGAGACTTAATTTTGACCCCTGTGAATTAATTGGACAGTTGTTGACATTAAACAGATGTTACGACAATCTTTCCTTCCACATCTAAGTAGAAAAAATTCTCAACTTATGAATGAAGGAAGGAAGGAAGGAAGGAAGAGTGGGACTTTATTTTGTCCTCTGTGAATTGACTGGATTGTTGTCATTTGCTCTAGGCTGACCTCGTGCGAGTGAGTGACCTGTATTGTGAGGGCACTTTAATTTGCATGGTGACTGTGAGTGTCTGTATATTTCAGTTTTTAGTTCTCGCGTGCAAAATCCCTCATAAAATTAACTATGGTTTTATGGTTGTACTTTATTTTACATTACTTGTACTTGTTACTTCTTAAAGTGTTCTTGGTGACATGCTGTATCTTTTGAAGGGATATTTCCCCCTAAAAACAAACAAACAAAAAAAATATCGGTCAATTTAATCATTCTTCTGTTGAACACAAAGGAATAAATACTGAGGAATGTATTTTTCAATGGCTGTTATCCGCAGAGTCCATTTACTTGTGTAAAAAAGTGTAAATTTATATTATTCAGTTTTTAAATTAATTTTAGTAATATCATTGACTAATATGAAAACGTTCATATGATTTATTTACAATGGTTTGTAAAGTAATATTTTCTGTCTTTTAGTAGATATATTATATGAGAGACTTGTTTTGTTTACTAAAGTAGACCTAATTGGATTTGCATTATAAACATTGAATAAAAGTTAAAAGGTATTATTTTTTATATTTCATAAGTTTTTTGTTATGATACTCCCAAAATCATTCCTCATAAACCTGCAGATTTTTTACAAAATTATTTTCGGAAACATTAAAAAAGCCGGCAGATTCGGTCTGGCCCTACAGATGACTATGATAAGTAAATGCAGTATATGCATGCAAAACAGCACTGTAAAATAAAGTGCAACAGAATAACTATGTTTCTTGGCATATGGATTGTAGTGAAACTATGGTTGTTTAACTGACAAGTACCATGATTACTTACGATATGATTAGTATAGTAAAACCATATGATTCTCTTGGATTAACTACAGTAACAATATTTTAAATGTGTTTGTTTTATTTGTAATAATTATTTGGTTCATTTCCGTAAGGGATGACGGAAGGTTGCTTAACAGTCTGCTGCTATTTCTGGACCCTGGCATGCAATGTCATGCCTCTGTTCAGTCCCACAATTTTGCATATCACGGTCACCCAGGCAACCACTTCCCATCCAGCTCATTTTCCTTTATTGCCTTGTGTTTATTTCACCATCGCCGCATCCACTTCCATGTGACCAGCCTATTTAACGCATTGTTTTTAAAGAGAAACACACCTCCGATAATCCCAGCTGCTCCCATCAGGGTGGTTTTCTTTTGTGAGAGGCTGGCACATGTGCGCCCTGTACTTACAGATGCTCGCTGAGTCTGCTTGCCACGCACGTGTGCTGGACGCAGCCCAGACTGGAGCAAATCAGCTGCTCACAATCTCCCTCAGGAAGAATTTCTGTCTCTCTCCCTCTTTCTCTCAACCAGCCTATTCCCTGTTAGAGATGCACCGATAAGCTGTTAGCCGGACTGGAAGACTTCAGCACAGGGGAACACAGATGCTCTACATGTATTAGACGGCCACACACATACGCACTTACAGCAGTGTTGAAACAGCAAGATGCCAGCTCATTTGAGCCTGGCAGACCAGGAACGCGAGTGGAGGAAGACAGGCAGGACGGTTGAGATGGGTTTCAAGGCGATCTCAGAGAAAGGACAGCTGAAGACATGCGACACTGCCAAAAAACAGAGAGGTTGGTGAGATGCATGTTATAAATACGACATGCATGTACAATTTCTGTTCACAAATCTGATGGTTCATGTTCTAAATTATATGTATATGGATTGTAAAATTCTGCATTTGAACATACTGGTTCCATCACATATCTATGAATAATAATTCGGTTCACTAAATGATGCATATTCATTCTAAAATTCTGCTAAATACTAAATTATATTAATAATTTAGGGTCAAAATTTTGCACATGAAATCTACAATTCTGCTTTAAATATGTATTGATTATCTTATATACCCATATGTTTATTCTATCAATCCACAAATCTGCTAATGTAGGATCTAAGTTGTGCATATGAATTCTAAAAGTCTGCATAATCATGAACCGTTTCTCTGTGTGTGTAAATTACCAATGCATTTCATCATGGTTGGCTCAGATAGTGACGTATTACAAATGTTATGTGAGAGTGTGATGAGGCTAGCTGTGCTAAAGGTGTTTATAAAGATCTCACATCTCTTATGTAACATATTCCGATGACAGCCACCTTAATTTTCTTTGAGTAAGTGATTAAATACTCATGCATGCAAATTCAGCAGTTCTGACATGTATTGAGTTCAACATTTCACATCACCATATTACAGTCGGTCTGATCTGGAGTGTTAAGTTTACCCCAAGAGTTGATCGCCAACACGTACTTTTTGGTCAGGCGCTGAGTTTGTTTTTTTACACAGCAACAGTAAAACAAATGTTGCCTTTGTAATGGTGTAGAGGCCTTGGGCTGTCTTGATTCAGAGGACAAAGTCAAAACTGGCATGAGACAGGCTTCATGTTCATCTTTAAATCTGCCTTTTGGCCCTCCAGTTTAGTTTATAGAGGCATTTTTTAAAGGCAGTGTGAGGATAGAAAAATGGGTTGCAGATAAGTATGCGTTTGTTGAAATATCAGTTAAACGAGTATGTTTATCACAGTTTACAAAACACTAAATTATCATTAAATTGCCATGGTAAAGTAATTTTTAATTCAGCAATGTTTATACTTTTAAACCACATATTTAAATTGAGATCCCAAAGGCATACAGGAAATGATGAAACGACCCCTTTTGCCCCTCTACATAGCTGAAATAGTATAAATATTACAGAATACATATTCATTCCATTCAGTTTTTCCAAATAATTTAATAGGTACCCTTATAAAGTAAATCTGGGTGTACCTAGGTATAGTTTAGGCATGGGCCGGTATAAGATTCTGACAGTATGATAACCTTGGATAAAAATATCACGGTTTCACGGTATGACTGTATTGTGTTTACTGCTCTAAAATATACTCTTTTTAAATGTCTGGCTAAAAAACAAAACCTTTTTCCCCTTTGAACGCAAAGTATTTTATTTTGAGAAACATTTCAAGTAATTTGGGGCATTAAACATGTCAGGCTAAATAATGAAAGTGAATCATTGACTCCTACAGTCTTTACAATTTACACCTTAAAAAATGAAAATAAAAAAAATCTTACACACACCTTAGGACCGGTATAGCAGAAAATTTTGGCGTTTTGAAAACCTTGACTTTTCCAAACCGCGGTATACCTTGGAAACAGTTATCGTCCCATGCCTAGTATAGTATTCCTTGTTTTATGCAAGTTACATAAGTGTAAAACCCTGGTGAAAAACAGGGCTCTCAGAAGACAATGAAGACTGTTGCATTGCTCACGGGCTATTCATTAGCACGCCCCCAGCATTTGCATGTACTTTAGGTTACGTTCTACGTCAACCGGACCTGGATGAGCAGCCCTGATATCAGGATATCAGCTGCCAAAACACAGAGAGATATGTAGTGGGATGATTAATATGCTTGCCACAAACTGCATTTTATTGGCCACAATATTTCCTAGTGAGATTACAACAACGATAAAGGCTGATTTATACTTCTGCAACAAGCGCACGCGTATGCTCCGGCACAAACTGTGCGTGGTCGCCATGGCCTACGCTGACCTCTCCAAAAAATGTAACTACACGTCGAAATGATGCATAGTGCAAGCTCTGTGATTGGTCAGCTTCGTCACGCTGACGAGTGTGGGCGGAGGTTAGAGCCGCATGAGTCTGAGTGTTTACAAGTGTGAAGTCCCGCTAAGGAGCTCTAGATGGAAACTGTTGCTTTGTGTTTGCCTTATGATTGTAGTTGTTGCACGTCCGCCGGTTCCCACCTCAAAATGAGCAAATTTGAGCTGCTTGTACATTAAGGTAGCATTTAGAAAAAACAAAACACCAACGAAGAAACTCGACACAGAGGAACATAAACACCTCACTGCCAGCTAGTGTTTCGGAAGTTTTATTGCAGATCAGCACATACGGCGCGCAGAAGTATAAATGCACGACAATGCACATTGCATGCGCTGTGGGTCACGCCGATCACTTGACGCAGAAGTATAAACCAGGCTTAACTTCCTCATTTATTTATAAGTCTACATTAAACCTACTATGCGTGTGAAACTCTTATTTTGAAAATGGGAGACGCAGCAAAGTCAAAGCCAGCCACACATATTTTGTTTTCTATGTGTGGCTAAGCAATGACTACACCAACCATCACCTTAATTCGTCAGAACACAAAATGTATTCAGCGCCAGCCCGACAAAACATGTATTCAGTGTCACATGATCCTTCTGAAATTATTTCAATATTCTGAGCAGCGGTTTAAGAAACATGTATCATAATCTTCAATCATAAAAAAAGTCATTAATCTTAAAACATTTTCCACTATTTTGTGGGAATCATGACGCATTTATGACTTTTTGATTAATATAAAATTTCATAGATTAAAGGGATGGTTCACCCAAAAATAAGTTACTCACCATTTACTTACCCTTGGTGGTAAGTGGTTCTGAAAAGAAGATATTTCGACTAATGCTGGAAACTGGTAACCCCTCACATCCATAGTAGGAAAAACAAATACTATGTAAGTCAATGATCACCGGTTTCCAAGACCCTTCAAAATATCTTTTGTGATACTCAGCTTTAAAACAAGTCAATGGTGAGCAAATGGCAGAATTTAGATTTTTAGGTGTACTATCCCTTTAATACAACATAATGTATTTCAAATAAACTTTTTGTAACATTATAAATGCCATGGCTGTCACTTATCAATTCAGAAAATCTTAATACAAGCCTCAAATATAACCCTTGGAAAACACCCATAAGACAATGAGATTGCTGCTAATCTAAATAACAATGGGACGAATGAAACCGATAATGTCGCTCGAATCTAGCACACAAGGATGTTCATTCTAAATTTTAAGAATGTTTAAAAGATAGATCAATTGTGACTGCTTTCACCACTATGCTACGCATTCCTCTTGTAATGTTGTAAATCATCATTATCATCACACCTCTTAACTTCTAACCTGCCTGTCTGCTTTTCCAACTGGGTTTGACATTTCAGCTATTTTTTTTAAACATAAATGCCAAGGGTGTGTTCACACTTGATTTGATTTAAATTAACTCTAGAGTGGTTGCTCTGTTAGTGAGTCTTATTTGAATATGTGAACACTGCTATTAAAATCTTGGTGAGCAGCAAACAGACTACTAAAAATGTATAAAATATGAACACATCATTGGCATTTCATTTCACCAAAGAAAAAAAAAAAAAAAAAAAAAAAAAAAGAGCATGATGCCATTACTTCTTAAGAGTTGCAATGTTGCCCATTAAAGCTCAATGAAGGAATCAGAAAGCAAAATTAGTTTAAAAAGTTCTTACCCCATGGGATTTAGAAAACTGATTACTGTCACCTAGAAAATCTTCTCTAAAATGAAATAAACAGTTGAATACTACAAGGGTTGAACAATAAAACTTAAACACTGGCCAATTTGGTGTTGGAGGTTTCATGGATAAACTGATGAGTGTAAAGATTTAATAATAGCACAGTTATGCTTAAAATATTTCAATACACACAACATTATGAATAACATTGAGTTCAAAAGAGGACAAACTGTTGGTGCGTGTCTTGTTAGTGCATCTGTGCCCAACTCAGTTTTCCACCAGAGCTCCGAAGGGCCAATATACATGGCCAAACTGCTATAGATGTTTGGTCACTCGTGTCAATGCCAAACTTTGGTGCCGGCAACAAAAATTGAGCTGTGGACAGTGTGAAACATGTATTGTTCTCTGATGAGGACTCTTTCACTGTCTTTCCCACATCCAAGAGAGTTAGGGTGCGGAGAAGTCCTAAAGAAGCATACCACACAGACTATTGTATGCCCAGAGTGAAACATGGGGGTGGATCAGTGATAGTTTGGACTGCAATATCATGACATTCCCTAGGCCCATTACTTGTGCTAGATGGGTGCGTCATTGTCAAGGACTACCAAATCCAAATTCAAGACCATGTGCTCCCAATGGTTCAAACACTGTATCCTGATACATTGGACAATGCACCAATACACAGCAAGACTGGTGACAGGGTGGTTTGATGAATATGAAAGTGAAGTTGAACATCTCCCATGCCCTGCACAGTCACCAGATCTATATTATTAAGCCACTTTGGGGTGTTCAGGAAACGTTTTCCCCCACCAGCATCACGTAGTAACCTGGCAATATTCTGCAAAAAGAATGGCTCAAAGTCCCTCTGGCCACTCTTAAAACCAAGAGTTTCAGTTTCATTGTCCAACCACTGTACACAATAATGTAAAGCCTGTACAAACAGTCCACAACAAATCATTTAACAAACCATTTCACTCATGATAAACTTTGCTCACATGGCTAATAACTGACTATTAATCAGATGATGTTGATGATGGTGTCTTGCCACCAATAATTCTGCATTGATGAGAATTCTTTTGCGAATCGATAGATCTGTCTTCCACAATAAACACAAGCACATACAGTAATCTCAGATCAATTAATCGAGATAATTTAACCTAACTTGCAAATTCATTTGAAGAACCAATTTAGCCAGAGATCACAATTAAAAGCACTAAACAATTTGTCTTTCTTTTTTCCCCCACCAGACTGCAGATCTGAAGTGAAAACTACAATCCTGGAACATAAAAGAAAAGCATGTACTCCAGTGCACTCTAAACCACCACAGATGAAAATCAACACACAGAATGGAAATAATGCAGGTCTTAAACAACTCATATTTATTTATCAATTCAATTTGCATTTTCTGTCACTAAATCTTACCGACACTGCTGACAAGAATACTGTCAAAGTCTCAACAGCACAAAATGTGTGTTAAACACATCCAAGCTGCTCATTTTTCTGATTTTTACCAGCATAGCTGAATTGATCATTCAATGTACATTTCCTAAACATCTATTTAGAGTCAAATGTGCTCAAAGTGGACGAGAGACTGCGAATGGCCAGGGAACGCAGAGAGGCGTACCAGAAACAGCTGGGTATTTTCCTTACTCTGAACAATAACATCAATAGGAAAAAGGGAACACAGAGAAAGCTTCATAACTCAAGTTTTTATTGGTGTACCTGAACTGTAGCTCTGCGCGAGCGCGGCTGGCTGGCGAGAGAGGAACGGGCCAAGCAGATCTATGAGAAACAACTGGAGGAGCGACGCAAGAAACTAGAGGAGCAGCGGCAAAGAGAGGAGAGGAGGAGGACAGCAGTTGAGGAGAAACGCAGACAGAGGCTCAAAGAAGATAAAGTGAGTTTGTACAGATCAATGAGATTTGGCTTGTAAAGATTATACATGCAACCAATTAAATTATTAATAATATTTTGCTCACTTTAGAGTGTCAAAGTACTTAATGTAACTTATTATTTAAAAAAAATGGTAGATGAAATAGCCAAGTGTCCATTTCTATAAACTTTATACAATGTAGACTGTGTCAAAGCTGCTTTACATGGATGAAGAAAATAAAATCTGATATAAAAAATATGATATGATAGATAAGATAGATAGATAGACAGACAGACAGACAGAAAGACAGACAGACAGACAGACAGACAGACAGACAGACAGACAGACAGACAGACAGATAGATAAAATAAATTATTTAATTTAAATAAATGGCAAAACCTGGCACTAGAAAGTCGCTAGATTGTTCTAAGTGGTTGCTAAGACATTGCTAGGTGGTTGCTAGTGTGCTAAAGTAAATATGAACATTTATGCATACACATTGTATTGGAAAAACAGTCCGTTTATCAATTTAATAAACTCAGGAGGTATAATTGGTTTTAAAGGGAAAAAAGACAAAACTAATTAAATATTAGTTTACTGATCATTTTTGGACATATTATACAATATTTTTTAAAGTGAAATTCCCTCCAAATTCATGGCATATAAAGCATTACTCAATGTTCATATAATTTAAAATTAAAACCGGAAAACAGGCTGCTATACAGTATACAAAATATGAAATCATATTTATACAATATATTCTACTATATTTTCTAAGTCAACAATTCAACGCAACAGTTCATATAGTGAATAATAAAACTAAACAAATGTGATCAATTAAAGCTCAGTGTCTCAATGAAGCACTTTTATATCAGAATCATCAGTAGTTTTACTAGCATTGCTTATCATCTGTTTGTTTGTGAGAATTTGATTCTGAAAATAATACTGTGGAGAATTTTCAACCATGATTAAATCCATAAGGAGCATGGGATGAATGCAGTGTTCTCATCCTGTGTTTTAGGAGCGTTACGAGTCTGTGGTGCGAAAGACGATTGAGAAAAGCCTGAAGGCCAAACAGAAACCAGGCCACTGCTCACGAAAGGTCACCAAGAATGAAAACAAAAAAGGTGAATCTCTCAATGCATGATTCAAAACACATCTACTTTCCCAACTTTGTTATCCCCCCTGACTTTCTGCTAGTCGCTCTGCTTTCTGCTTTTCTTCAGCTAAACGCCGCTCTCTTAGTCAGTGGGAAATTGACCTCGTTCGCCGTCTTCAAACTCCTACTGTCTCTTATCTAGCCAGAAGCAGGAGTGCTGTGTGTCTGTCACGAGACACAGGTATCAATTAGATGCAGGATTTGTAGCTTTCATTCAGATATTTAAAATGGAAATCATGAGTGTGCAGATGGTGTATTAAATTGCAGCTTCCTGTTTTCTTCTTTTCACGCTCATTGCTTCATGCCCTTTCGCTGTATTTGAAAAAAACAAACATTCATTTTCAGTGGTTCATGTTTGTCGTCGTTCAGTCTCATGTCATACCATGAACTCCAGCAACAACGTGCATTGTGGAAAAGTGCCGAACAGACCTGCAGGCTCAAACGTCACCATCCGCAGAACCACCAACAGAGAGCTGGTGGGAGTTTACATTCATTTTTATTCCATTTATTTATATAAATTAAACATTTCTTGACCTGGCTGTGAGAAATACCACACGTGGCTATTTTTGTATTATTATTTCAGGTGGCAAAAGGTGATGCTGAAGGACAAGACTTGACAAAGCAACAACTTCAGAGATCAACTACAACAACCGAAATCAAGCCCAAACAGGACACAAAACCACCAGAGAATACAGTCCTTGCAACATCACGGTACAAAACAATCTGTCAATTGTTCTATATTTAATACCTTTGCTGTCTAGGGTAAAACAAATGAGATATTAAATTTCCTCACTATATTTGGAGGTCAATTTTAGCCTTGGCTCTTTGGAAATATGTAATTTTATTATTTTATTTTTTTTGCAAAAAGTAAAACACATTGCTCTGGGTGCAAATGATTGCACATTTCAGATGACAAATCCACTAGAGGGCAGCGTCAACATTCTTCCAAATCTGAAATAAGATTCTTGGTGTACGTTTTATTAGGATTCAGATCACCTAGCAAACCACTGATCAAAACCTAACCAATAGAGTTCATTCATTTAACCCTCTAAGACCGGCGGGAGCGCCCGCGCTCCGGTTTGCGTGCCTGTTTAAAAGCCAATAAAAACCGAAAGCATTTAGGTAGAGCAATAAATTTTTTTGCATATGAAATCAGAGACGTTATACTTTCAGATCAAGCCCAAAAAAGTCTCCTGTTGCAATGTTTTCATTCTTTAATGAGTTTACACAAATAGCCTAAAATGTTTACAACAAAAAAACACTTTATTACATTGCACGCGTTTGCAAGTGTGTTTTATAAAGGTTGTTATTGGTTGCTATGTATGTGACGTAATTACCTCGTGTTCACTGTGAACCTATCAGGTTGTCTCACGTGGTGATGTCACTCAGCGCGCTGTTTGATATACTTAACATGCACGCGCTTTACTATGTATGTGCGTGCGCTCTTCTCGTAGCGGTGTCACTTTATCCGTGTCGGAACATCATAATTTCTTTCACACACACATGCACACAACACATACAGGCACAATATCAGACACACACACACACACACTGGCATGGAGTCGTGACCGCACAACAAACAAAAAAATAGTCCGTTGTTTTGGAGTTATAACTCGCGTCAAACAAGGAATTCTCCAACTCATCATCTGCTCAAGATTCTATTACCTGTAAAGACGAAGCTGACTTTTGTGAAGGATTAGATCCATTCCAAGACATGCTAGTATATACTTTATAAATGCTTTGCTTTTGAGTATTATATGCTCATAAACACTGCTTTGCTTTGAGTATGAATATAAACATAACACAGAATAATCCCGATAGTATGACGTGCTATTTACTCTTATCGATTCACTTTTATGCCTAAAACATCAAACTTTTATACCTTTAAACTTACATTTTTTGCTGTATTGCTGAATTGTGCTTATTATTTTACTTACATTGATGTCGTTTTGAACACTAAAGCCCTCAGAACCCTCACCGATTTGTGGTAATTTGTAGAGATTTTTTTGTTCATCAATCGAATTGTTCTGTCTACACTGTTTATAAAAATAAGTGTATCTCACAAACGAATTGATGTAATTAGTCCAAATCAGTTTTATATAGTCTCAAAGGGTTTTGTGCATGTTTTTTACATTGACAAGTTTGAGGTTTACATTTGTGTTGTTTCTGTATATAGTAAAAACTAAAATAAAAACTAAGCGATTTTTCAATTTTTTTGTGTTTTATTGCACTTTTAAGCTATTTAACTAGTTAATATGGATTTATGACATACATAAACTTAAAGTTGGGGATGTAAGGATTTTATTGATATATGGCATTTGAAAATACTCAAAAAAATGACATCACAGCATGTAAAAATACTAAGATATACCCTGGCGGAATTGTTCTATGGCAGGTCTTAAAGGGTTAATTTCCTTCGCCTTAGTCCCTTGTTTATCAGGGGTCGCCACAGAAGAATGAACCGCCAACTATTCTACCATACGTTTTTTTAAAAAAGATTTATTACAGGAAGGGAAGTGGGAGAGAGAGAGATGGGGGTAGGATCAGGAAAGATCCATGAGCCAGGATTTGAACTCTGGGCGCCCAGAGTGCTGCCACACTATATGTCGGCACACAAACCTTCGTGTCAACGTTCCAGCATAAAGTATGTTTTAGACAGAAAATGCCCTTCCAGCCACAACAGAGCACTGAGAAACATTCATACACTATGGCCACCCCATAACACAGACACACACTTATACACTAAAGAAAATTTAGTGTATCCAATCCACTTATAGTACATGTCTTTGGACTGTGGGGTAATGCCGAGGACCTGGAGAAAACCCATGTGAACACGGGGAGAACATGCAAACTCCACGCTGAGCCACTGTGCCTCATCACCAAGTGCTTTCATAAGCAAATGTAAAAGAGAAGTGTACTGCGATTACATATTTTTACCTCAATTTTGCATCTCTATTTTGAAACTGTTAGCAAACTGACTGAATCAGAAAAGTTAAGGCAAGCGTATTTGATTACAAATCATAGGCAAAGTTAAGCTGTTTTGAAGTATTTATTTGATATTCTGCATAACAATACTCCTTTATTCTGCGATAACATGTCCCTATAAACATCATTAGTGTAAAAAGGAACAAAGTCTGTTGTCACGATACTTCCCCTATATAGTTAATTTTGTCTAGAAAAATAATAATACATTTTTTACCTAGAAACTGTAGTCAAATGTATGTTTTTTTGTGGTTTCTCAAAAACCTAGGCTGAAGCACGTTTTTCCAATGAACTTGTGCTGGAAAAATCATTATTATTATTTTTTTAAATAGTTCACTTACATTCACATAATGTTTATTTGCTGGATAAAAGTCATCACAAGAGATGCAATTGAAGATGTGTTAATATCAGGTAGAACAAGTAAGTCACATCTGCTGACCTCTTCGGTTTTAATACCAAGAGAAATTGGCATAAAAAAACAGCTCTAAAAGAAACTTGCAGTTCTACATTTCAACCACAGATGGCGACAGTGAGGCTAAAGTTTCGTAGTTCTGCATTTGAAAGACCTCACTTGTGTTTTTACTTTACTAACCTTCTGACCTGTTCTCTCTCTGTCACATTTCAAGGCTGCAGAACAGATCACATGTCAGAAATGCCACACTAAAACAGGACAGTTTACCTCCTCTGCCTGAAGAGGAGGATCTGGAAACAGAACATGAACCATCCCCTGGTCATCCACAATCTGCAAAAACACGACGTCTGCAAGATAATCCACTCCAGTTGAACACAGCTAGTAATGGGCCTCTGCATCCACCACGAGACTCTCAGATTCCTAGTGGTTAGTAAAAGACACATTTCCCAATGATTTGAATAGAGTTATACTTTATGCTGAAATAGTTATTATTGTGGGGATTTATAGTTTTATTTTTTCTCTTGGATTAGGTTCCTGTACTGTCAATTAATCAATTCATACAATCAATGCATGATTGACTGAAAAGAATGTGTGACAAACTTTCAGATTAATACTTTAACGTTTCACTTCAAATTACTGCATTTCAGGTAATATAATGCAAATTCTGCATATAACGACAGCAAATTATACATTACCAGCAATAACCCAAAAGTTTTACTGTAATCCTAAACCTAATCTTATGTTAAGTACACACAGCTCTACACAATTTTACGCCAACCATAATTAAAGACACCTGATTAATATAATCGTTGGCTATATCTGAAAAATCGCACTATAAGTACAACAGTATTAGAGGGAGCAGCCATTTCAATGCACCACAATAGCTAGTGTACAGCCAATGTACACTCAATGGTTAGAGAATACCCATAATGCACTGTGAAAGTACATTTTCCGAATTAATTTTCACATCTGACCACAAAATGGTATCCACAGTGAAATCCGTTGGGAAAGTTCTTACTGTTGTAAGGGAGATTCATTTTAGTCTGTCACTTTGCTGTTTATCTATGTGAAGGCTACACGCATCAGAGTGATACAGAGACATCTCTATGGCTCTAACACTCACGTGGGAACGGTGCATTAAAGGCACAGGCAACCAAGTGAAGTTTTATAAACTAATTTCGAGAGGAGCACGTGATATGATTAGCACGCCTGGCTGATCATCTGCAATCAGCAACAATCCAATCAGAGCGATCCAAGCTTACTATAAACAGACCATTTTTTCCCTACTGCTCTATCTCCGTTTTGGAAGAATCCCCCCTTCCACTCCATCTCCTCCTTTTTTTCCTCCTTTTTTCTAAGGGGGAGCTTTCGAGAGCCATCTGATCTCGGATCCCCTTATATGCTTATTTACTGGGCGGGAGCCTTGAGCTCAAATATCTCAGAGCTCAGGGTTCTCTCCCGGGACAGCATGCCAAACCTGCTATAAATGCTAAGCATATCTAAGGGTGAACTCTTGAAAACAGCTACAACTTCCTAACAGCTCAAATTTCCCAGATTCAGAAAGGTATAATAAAAAATCTGATGGGTATTTTGAGCTGAAACTTTACAGACACATTCTGGAGACACAAAAGACTTATCCTAAATCTTGAAAAAGGGGTAAAATAGGGGCCCAAGTGGACTATATTAGTAGACTAATGTAGATAATAGTGAATGAGGGTATATAGGGAGTGATTTCAGATTTAGCCTGGTAATGTCTATTACCCCGTACACTTTGCAGCTATAAAGGGGTTTTCATCTAGATTTGGCCAATCTAAATAGGAAAAGCTTCCCATATCTACATGAATGCGAATATTTTGGTATCATTTAACAGGAAACCTTTTGAAATTACAAAAAAAAACACACACTATCTATAATAATAATAACAATAATAATAATAACAATAATATCAATATACATTTTTAATAGAATAATTGTCAACAAACTAAATAAATAATACATTTAAATAAAATACTGGTATTATGAATGTCTTGGTTAAATATATTTTTCCATGTTTTCACTTTCAGCACCAGGCCAAATAGCTGACGGTGCTCAAGTCAGACCTACTTCTTGGACTAAAGACCCAGAGGAGGCCTCTCGCATACTGGCTGAGAAAAGAAGACTAGCTCGACTTCAGAAAGAGAAGGAAGAGGAAGAACGCAGACAGAAAGAGGAGACAGAGAGGTATTCTTCAGTGGTTTTAAATCTCTATTAGTAAAAGTCACCATAAGTGATCTCAGTATGCTTCTGATCATCATCAATACTAAATTCTGTTTGTCAAAAAATAACAAATAATAATAATAATAATAATAATAATAATATTGAATACAATTTAAGGCTCTTTGCAGGAGAGGGTCACACATGGTCCCCACTCTTTCTTGAACAGTACACTTTCAGAAACAAAGGTACAAGAGCTGTCACTGGGGCAGTACCTTTTTAAAAGGTACATTTTTGTAGCTGAAGGGTCCATATTAATACCTCAAAGTTAAATTTTAGGTGCATTTGGGTACTAATGTGTACCTTGAGGTACTTCTGTGGACTCTAAAGGTACAAATATGTATCTTTTGAAAAGGTTCTGCCCCAGTGACCGCTCCCGTACCTTTATTTCTGAGAGTGCAGATTTAAGGACATTTTAAAGCACAATTAATTTCAAATCAAGCACCTTTATAAAACACACCCCCAGCATATGTAGTGCCATGAAATCCTTACTTTACTGAATGTTTCACTTACACTTAATATTTACTTTAAAATAGAGTAATGATGGTTTTGAAGATGTGATTTTCCAAAATTCTTACTGTTTTAAACTTTAATAAAACTTTTTGAATTTAAGATTAGTCTCTGAAATATTGATAAAATGCGTATTACCATAGTTCTTGTACAAGATTCAAATTTAGTATTTCTTTGTTCTGTTTTTGACAGCAGCACAGTACAATTGCTGAATTAATACCATAAACAATTTTCATTTAAAATTTAAATCAAGCACTTTCAAAGACCTTTGGTTGCTTTAAGTACTTTCCAGACAATGAATACATGTCTGAAGTTCAAGTACTTTCAAAAAGCATAGGAACCCTGGTTAAATATGCTAAAGTTAAAATGCTGTTTGAAGAAGTATCAAACTGAGCTTGATAGAGATGACCTTCACAGAAAGAGGCGAGAAGAACTGGCGCGTCGGAGAGCCGAAGAACGAGCCCGCCAGGAAGCAGAGGCTTTGAGACTGGAGGAGGAAAAGAGGAAGAGAGAGGAAGAAGAGCAACTGAAGGCTGCAGAGGAAAATGCTCGCAGACAGAAAGAGGAGGAAAACAGGCTTCAACAGCAGGTATTAGAAGCTGAATGTATAGATACTTTCACCAAACCCAGTTTAAAAGGAATCCTTTTATATCATTTGAAGGAGTTATTCTTTTTTATATTCTATTCAATGCAATCTTTATTTCTAAAGCGCTTTTTACAATGTAGATTGGGTCAAAACAGATTAACATTGAAGTTGAATGTTAACTGAAGTGAAATTAACAGTTGAAGATCAGTTGAGTGTAATGCAAAGCAACACTATTTCAAAACTTCTTTCTAAAAAGTCTCGATTGTATTCCTGAGTTTTAATACAGGAACAGAACACAATGTCCCAATTTTAATTAATTCCCAGTCCACCCAAGGGGACAAGGCCTGGTTAGGATGTATTAGCAGTCTGTTGTTACCACCATTTAACAGGTCTAGTATACTGATATACACAAGATTTCTTCCCCAGCTGTTTACATACACACCTAGCCAATATTATGTGAACCTGTGTGCTTTTGTGTACTTCTGAAATAATCTTGGCGTGTATTTGACAGCCGAAGTGAAAAAGAACTTCACTCAATATTCCACCTGACAGTCAGCTTTCTGTGCCTGTGAACAATATGAAAACCAAGTGGTGGATAGAGTACTAAAAAATCATACTCAAGTAAAAGTACCATTACTTACCCAAGAATGTAGTGCAAGTAGAGTAAAAGTATCTGTTGTAAATATTACTCAAATGAGTAAAGTATAATTAAAAAGTTGCCCTTTTAAAAGTACTTAGGAGTCGTGAGTAATGAGAATTACCCTGAAAAGTCGATATGTTCACATGCAATTTGTTTGTGTTAGACTACAGAAGGCATCCGTCGCCTTCTCATCATTGCCGTGAAGTCTAAATAGTCCCTCGGTCATTGCGTGTAACAATTTTGTGCCTTGAGGCTATTCTGTATGATATGAGATTTTTTGATATGCGATTTGATTGGACAGGAATCACAGGACTAATTATTCTACTTAAGCCAATCACTATAGACAAGAAAAACAAGTGAAAATAACAACTCCAGGATGAAGGAAAATAGTGGAGTAAAATTACTGATATGGCCAAAGACTATAGACT
>CAIGQQ010033471.1:1351810-1388899 GCA_903798035.1 Danio albolineatus | reverse complement strand
ATATATGTGAATGGTGTAAAGTAACGGTCAATATGGCGAATGAAGCCCTGCCTACTAGTACTAATAATTGTATATAGTAATAGTAACTAGTGGTTAACAAACACACTGGAATCTCAGCTAATACTTGCTAACAGACATAAGAAATATGTCCATATATGCTAGAAGTCTGTACTGTTGCACTTGAAAACAAAAGTTTTCTGGTTTTGTAATCTGTTTGAAACAAACGCGAGGTACAGTCCATCCTGTCAAACGCACATCACATGACAGAAATTACTCAAACGTCCACAAACTTGTAAACAAGAGTCGCTGTCATTTACGGAGGAGATTCGCCATCAAGACCAAGTTGTGAAGTTTTCTGACGACCATTATTCAGAGCATGATAATGTGTAGAACGATCATAAATGAATTGAATTAAATGAGGTTGGTGTCGTGATCTCGTTCCTTTCGAGTGTGCATGCACATTAGCTTGGACAATCTGAAAACATGCAGATTATGTTTGATTCAAACGTTTGGAAAACAAAACTTATGAGAGAGCTGTTGTTTAATTTTATTGGTGGTTCCAAATATAAATATAATGTCATCATAGGCTTGGTGAACGGTTTTGGAGAATTATTTGTAATTTGTTACTTCACACCACTGAAAAACCACAGGAGTTTAAACTAACAAGGCCTTAAAGCACCTACATATGTTGTTTGTAGAATAACTGAGACACACACTGTAAAGGCTTCACCCTCTTCTGGACAAGGGGCGGGGTGCAGCAGTTAATTTGAATAATATAAAAGCATACAGAAACTGCATGTATTTGCTTCTACTCAAATGGGGGAATTTTCAAATGGATACAAATACAACAGTTTTAAAAGCAGCAATTCATATAGAGCTTTTCTTCCAACATCCATATGTTTGGTAAAGTTTCTTTGACTTCAGACCATACTTCCCCCATAAAGCTACAGTAGGATCATATATAATATTAGCTGGATCACTGGTAGAAAGCATTAAAATTGTTATGATTCTCCATAATGTATTCTCAGAGAGAGGAAGAGGCTCGACAGAGTGTGCTGGCAGAGCAGCAGAGAGTAGAAAGAGAGATTCGCTTCCAGAAAGAGGAGGCTGAACGTCAAGAAAGAAAAAAGGTACGATTCATTTTAGACTGTCATTCACATACAGTTTAACTAACTGTAGAGCCATAAATTAATCCTAAACTGAAATAAATTGAAAAACTTTCAAGTACATCAATGTACAATCCAAAAGTTTGAGGTCAGTAAGACTTTCTTTATTATCAAAGCTTAAATTCAGCAATGAAGCACTAAAACGACCGAAACTTACTGTTCTTAAATTTCTTCTATTTATTAATTGCAGTTTCCATGAAAAATATAAGCAACTATTTTCTACAGTAGGAAAAATAATGTTTTTTGAAGCAGCAAATCAGTGTATTAAAATTAATTTTTGAAGGACGATAATGTTACACTGAAGCCTGACATGGTCTGGAATAAGGCACAATCCCAATTTTTTTACCCCTACCCCTACCCCTTGGCCCTTAAAACTGAGTGTGAAGTGGAAGGGTTTTAAATTTTACCCCTAAGAAATGGGACGGCACTACAACACCTGCACACGTCATCATATGCCATCGCAAGCTTGTACTTAATTTGAGATCGTCGATCATGATTGCTGTTATTCCAGTTGCGTTAATTTTTTTGGTATTTATCTTCAGGAAATCACTGAATGCAACAATATCATGTTATCATAACGATATAATGTGGCGATAAGCTAATACCTGTACTGTGCATTTACACCATGGCCATATTCATTTAAACACACGAAAACAACATTAACATTATACCAGACACTGTAAAAAGCTCATTCCCAGCCGCAAGACTTTTCTGACAAGGTATTAGAGTGTCATCAAGTGGCACATGTGAAATTATGTTGTGTTACTGCTATACAAGTTTTATTATTTTGGAGTTAAAAATCAAATAAAATACCAATTTGTGCATCTCCTGACTTCAGTGTGCAGCCTTGTTGACGTTGAAGATAGTGTATTCGAGTGTGGTCCTCAAAAATCTCAGTTTCAAGGGCTATCTAGTCTTCCACTTAGCCCTATGCCTTCAAGCTAAAAAGAAATTGGTTAACTCATACCCCTTCACACAGGGGTAGGGGTAAAGGGAATGGCTAAGGGGTAGATTTGGGATTGGGCCTAAATGTCATTTAAAAATGTTACATAAAATTTAAAACTAGTTTAAATTTCATCTGAAATAATAATTGGCATTTTACTGTATTTTGATAAATATGACTTGATGAGCATAAACGGCTCTGCGATATTGTCCGTAAATGATAATATCATAACACCTATATAAAATATTTATTTAAAAAACAATCTAAACTGACAACTTTTAAATTTTGCTAAAAAACAAACTCAAATTTGTGACTGATCCTGTGCTTTCAATTTCTCTAAAATCAGCGCTTGGAACAAATCATGAAAAGAACCAGAAAGACGGACCCTGTCGAAAAGGTAAAGACTTTCACTGGCAGTTTTGTTTCCGCTCCTTCTAGAAGCCCTAATCACTTTCTGTCCCCTTTAGAAATCCGCATCAGTAAAGGACAACTTGCCTTGTGAGAACGTGAACCCTGTAATCAGGCTAGCAGGTCCAGGAAAAACGCCAAAGCTGGAGCTGAGGGACGAGGAAGATATGCTTCCCACAGTGGCCTTCAAGGAGCGCCGGTCCTTCCGCAGCCTTTCTGGCCTGGAAGAGATACAAACCCATCAGCAAACTGGTATGTGAATGCAGTCATCTGTGTATAGCTTCTCAATTTTGAAGCATAAATAAATATGGGTCAAAGACGAGATGCCCTATTTTGGTGTCAGCATTCAATTACACTGACTGAAGTGACTTTAAATGCATAGAAAGCATATTAAAAGCAAATTGTCCACTTAACTTTTTCTCCTAAATTTTATAGGAGAGTGAGTGAGAGTATTAACCTTTTAACCACCACTCACTTTTGTGGACTTACACCTACCTAACTTTAAATAGTAAGTTTTTGACCCCAGTGAACTACAAACAAAAGGTATCATTAGAAAAATATTATTTGGACAGGTATCATTGGAAAGAAAACACTGAGCTTTACTATGGTTTGGGAAGTTTCATGCTCAAAAATAAAAAAAAGTTGAAACAATGAGTTATTTCCATATAAACATTAATGTAAGGACCTAGAAAAAAAACATGCCTTGAAAGCAAAGTGTTTCATGGGTTTAGATTTCAGATTTGATGAAGATAGCATGTAAAATGAGATTTCAGCAAAAAGTTTTCCGAGGCTATATCGGTGTCCTTCTCTCCCTCATCATCAGTGGCACTTTCTCAAAAATGACCTTCCCAAACTAAAACAGTAACAGTTGCTGAATAACTTGGTCTACATTCACAGTTCATGTATCATTGGAAAGAAGACACTTTGGGCTTTTCTATCCGTTATCCAAAGGTTATAATGCTCAAAATGAAAAAAAGTTATAGATGCTCAAGTAATGTAAAAAAATAAATAAAAAAATGCACCGCACTAAATATTTTATATATTTATTTATCATACACAAATATATGAAATTAGTCCTGGATCAATACAGAACAGTAATAGGTCAAAAGCCACACATCTCCTGAGTATATGTTTTGAATTCGATGGCAATATCATGCAAAAATTTCTTGTGATTTTTATTGCCATGTCAGCTTCTCTGGCTATTTCATGGCAAAACCAGATCAAATTTACAAACATTTTATGAAATAACACTATCCTATAATAAAAAGGTTTTTCTCTAAAATAATAGCTTGATTTCCTTCCTACTAAGGGCTGTATTTTGAAAAGTATTATTAAAACCCTGATCCTACTTGCATTTAAGAATACAGCCCTCTAAATAGCAGTTTCAATTCTGTGGAGGAGTTTTGCACTCTTTAAAAGGATAGTTCACCCAAAATATTTACTCACTGCATGGACCCTTTTCACATTTCTGGGATTCTCAGCAAATCTTAAAACCTCTAACCACTGACCTTCATAGTAGGAAAAACAAATACTATGGAAGTCAATGGTTACAGGTGTCCAGTTAAATTCAAAATATCTTCTTTTGTGTTTAACAGAAAAAAGCATTTCATAAAAGGATTGAGAGGGTGAATAAATGATCATTTAAATTTTGGGGTAAACTATCCATTTAATTCTTCCTGTAAGTTTTTTTTTAAATTATTTTATTAATCATCAAAAAAGTAATATATTAAAATATTAGAAGCAATCTAGTGTTTTGTAGGACAATGACAAATTACAATGATTTACAATTTAAACTAATTCACATGTTAGTGCTGCATTGTTAGGCTTTTAATATGTCATCAAATGACTTTCGTTCTAAATATGACTCAAGATTTGTTTTTGCAAACACAATGTTGCCACATACAGTAGAAAGACTTTTTTGCCAGAGTCTTCATAAGTAGTAACTGTGAAAAATGTATTGCCATTTTAACAACACATGGACACATTCTAATGTAAAGGTAAATATATTAAAAAGTTAATATTAGTTGTTTTTCGCCTTTGACCCATACTTATTATTTTATTTTTTTATTATTATTAAAAGACTAACAAAATGTCCCCCCTCCCCCCATGCTTCAGAGGTTATTTAACCCACGGACCTGTCATGTGATGCCAAGAACAAGCAACTTCAGCGAGTTCGTCTTTCTGAAAAACACCATATGCACATGATTTCCCTGCACTTTAAAAAGCATTTTGGTAACAAGTCACACTTGCTTACTGCATAGTTTAAGCACCCGACTAGTGTTTGAGTCGCTTGAGTGATGTCATGCATCGCTCAGTAGCCAGATAACTTTGGGTACAGTTCAATAAATTGTAATTATTAATTATAATAATAATAATAATAAAAACAACTTAATTGTACATCACCCACCAAAAAAAAACTTGAATGCTTTATGTATTAGCTTTAATTTAGCTGTATTTGATATTTCAGTAAGTATGTTTATGGTGAAATGAAGAGAACAGCTCTATCCTTGAATCTCTGAGCCGTGATGTAATAGTCTCACTGGTCATATTCATATATGGGCAAATATAAACAGTAACTTGAAACCTGCATGAACGAACACTATACATTGCTGTTTAAAAGGATTGGGGTCAGTGATCTCACGTTTATGTTGCTTTAACACTTTAACGATCGATTTAATAGCTGAATAGAATTGCTACAATTTTCCTTGCTGAATAGAGGTGTTTATTTTTTTAACTGAAAACGTTCTTAGATTGCCTTGAAAAACATATTTACACACAACCTTTAAGCACCAAAATCAGCATATTGTGCATATTAGAATGAGTAGTGGTTGCTGAAAAACCTGCTTCATCGTCACAGAAATAAATTATATTAAAGGGATAGTTCACCCGAAAATGAAAACTCACTCTGTTTACTCTTCCTCGAGTGGTTTAAATCTTTATGAGTTTATGAGAAAGAAGATATTTCTATAGAAAGCTGTAAAATAAATAGTAAATAGTAAAAAAAGCAAATACTATAGATGTAGCCAGACTCGCATGGTTTGGGACTTGTAGAGCTGCACATCGATGGATTACTCTTCAGTGTTTGGACTCTCAGTAGTGAATATTAAACCACACTGAACTAGGCCTGTCACAATAATCAATATATCGACTTATCGCACAATACATGGACATGACCTTAATAATTTTTGATGATGCAATATATATCGCCCAAACGTAAAAAACAATTCTTGTAACATTTTAGCTGATTACACAACTTCTCTATCTCTCTTGGAGGTGTCGCAGATATGAGAGATATCGCAGCCTCTGTAACTTTTTAACCTTGCATATTTTTTTTTGTTAACATTTAATTTATTATTTGTTTTGGATATGCGTTTTCATCATTAAATTAAATCATTAAATTATTAAAATGACTCAAATTTAAATGTACTTAAGAACAAAATATTATGTGTGCTTTTGAAGAGTGTACTTGAGTAATGACGCTACTATATAGCCAGTCTGGCATTATATAATGAGTGACCTAAAAAGGTCTTGAAATGACAATAATATCATTTATCGCGATGTATTTCAGTGCAATATATCGTACAACAAAAAATAGATATCGTGACAGGCCTACACTGAACTGAACTCCAACACTAAAAACTGGACTGACACTGTTTCAATTTACTATAACCTTCAATGTGAAGCTGCTTTGCCACAAACTACACTGTAAAAGCGCTATACAAATAAAGGTGAATTGAATTGAACTATAGAAGTCAACAGGTAGTTTTCCAACATTTTTCAAAATGTCTTCTTTTGTGGTCATCAGAGGAAATAAAATGATAATGGTTTGAATTAAGGCAGCACAATATATCGTTTGATCATCAATATTGAAATGTACACATCTGCAATAGTCACGTCGCTGAATCTGCAATGTCGAATCAGCATTATAGTGGACTAGAAGCCACAGTTGAAAACACACGATTTTGGAGTAATTGCAAAGTTTAACCATAAAGTTACTAAATAAAATACTGCTGTTAAGATCTGTGAAGCATTCTACGCCCTGTTTAATGCATTCATGCACAAGAAATTTACATTTCTGTAATTTTAAGAAAGATTCATTGTATTTATGTACAGTATATATGCACACAATGAAAATGATGGTGTCGTTTTATATTTAATTTGTGTTCCTGAATGCTTTTAGACTTCCCAAAAGCCATAAAGATTTATTTCATTTCTAACTTTGCTCTACTGTATTTCTCAATGCTTGTGATTCATTACATTTAATGCAGATTTGCTCCACTAGAAAATCATCCTAATCAATCAGAAAATTATGAATTCTTTGCAAATAGTTTGAAACAAGTGACGGCCAAATAAATTATGATTTTCGGGTGAACTATTTCTTTATAAAACACTTAAATCGTAATTGTATATTTCACGATATCAATGTATATTTGACCAAATAAACACAAAAATGATCTTACTCGCCCCTTAAGCTTCTGAACTCTGGTGTATAAGTATGTTTATAATCAGACATCAGTGCTAGAAAGCAATCATGCAATCAGTAATTAATGTAATCAAGTCACTTTCCATCTGCCCTCCTCGCTGACCACTGCTTTTGCATCACAGTACTGAAATGAGCTCATGAATTTACAGTTTCTGTTGCTGGTTTTGCACTGCTGCTATTTTAGCTGTTCCAAATAAAATGTTCCCCCAGCCCTGTTTTCATAACTGAAAATGTAATATTGTTACATACTCGTCTGCCTTATAAGCGTTGATCTAGTGTGCCGGTAGGTAACTGCTTATCTTGTGCAATCATAGAGGCTTATGCAATATTATAAGGGGTAAAGATGTAAACGGTTTAATTCAGTTTTTTATTGGTGTAATTAATAAAAGCTTGGAAAAACAAACTGGTAGCTTTTGTATTTTTTTCATATCAGTCAACAAAACCACTAATAAGCAATAATTATTGGAATTCCAGTTGACCCTTTGGAAAATTCACCATGGTTTTATTTTTTTGTTGGTTTTAAAAAACCCAACAACAACAACGACGAAATGGTAAAGAAAAACAATGATTTTTGTAGTTTAATGCTAACTACAAATTAACCATGGATTTGCTATTTTAGTAAAGCTATGGTTTTACCAAATAGATTTACTTTACAACATGATTTTACTACAATAAAACCATGGTTAATTTAACTTACGTGAAGACCTGTGTCGTGTGACGCGGTGGTCTAGGATAAGTTATTAATTAAACATAATATTTTAATATTACATTGTTTTTATGAGAAAAAAATCTTTTGATTCAATTTTAAACAATCCAATATTTTGGTTATATTTTATTAACAGTATTACTACAATTAAATGAACATAAAATAAATAGATAAATGTCACATTGTTGAGTAAAGACAAGTACTCATAAACTGAGAGGAAGACTAAATTCAAAACTAGCTATTTCTGGGTTACTTTTGTGTTAGATCACAGTTTACCCCACAACACATCTAATCGTTCAGAAACATGATATTCGTTCTTCTAGTGCTTAAAAAAAGCCCTAAATTGGACAACAAATGATGGCCTATTCCTGGAAAGTGCAACCAGTGAACCTCGGGGGATTGAAATTCGCAGCACTTACCAGATTTTGTTGGATTAAAGGGAGTTTGAACAACATTTGGTCGGATCATCCGAGCAAAACCGCATCAGATGACACGATGTCATCGCAGTTTGAAGACAACAGAGCTAAAGCTAAATTTGGGCTGACGTTAATTACTTCACCTGTCCAGTTTCTGTTTGACGGTCAGTAAACCCACTTCGTTAACCGAGACAAGGAAATGTCAAATGTCACCGTACAATGGTTCAAACACAACATAAAGTACGTAAATTACAATACCTTTTGCTTAGCCAGGAGTGTTTTATGTTTATTCACAGCTGTATTAACTCAAAGGTGTGTCGACAGCCTGTTAACTCGACGATATATCATAAACACACTAACCACCAAGTGGCGCTACAAGCAAATACATGGAGATTTTCGGCTTGACTGGTGAATGGAACACAAGCAAAAGTGGTATTTAAATATTTTATAGCAAATGTATTATTTAGTATAAAAACCTGTATGTTATTTATATATAAAACTGGTCATTCCTAATGATGCTTAAATATTTATAATTTCACAATACAAGATTTAGTAAAACAGCAGGTAACCTCATGACAGGTAATCCATTTTTAGGAGCTACAGTCTACAGTTTTGTTTTGTTTTTTCAGTATTGACCAGAATACCAAAAGTTAATTTTTTTTGTGACTGAAAATCAAGGTTATTTCACCAAATATTTGATTTATTAATGCAAATCTAAAATTCAAGTCTTATTTTGAATTTGGGAAAATAAAAATTATTTGTCAAATGTCACATCATCATTTTCAAGTAATAATGGTAATTTCTTTATTGCTGATTAAAATAATGATCAAGATGTAAAATTTGTATGCTATAAATCACACAACAGGCATAAAAGGATATATCATTTATTGCACTCCAGTGCATTTTAACATGAAAATGAACAATTTTCATTACAAAAGCAGGACATAGTTTCACTTGGTGACTTTTAAAAATCTTGTTAAAGACAAGTTATTCCTCATACACATTCTCATGCAGAAAAGTTTGGCTTGTTTGCAGTTTTGGACGTATTTTGTAGGCTTAGAAATTGTTCAGGATGCATTAACAATCTGCTTTTGTCCAACTAATGATCATGCGACTGGCACTTGAGTGCTTGTGTTGTTTTATGGAGGTGTACATTTCAGCTTAAAATTTAGTAAAGTATAAGAAGAAAAAAAAAACTTTTTACAACACATTAAAAGCCCCACAGGCTCAAATGAAATCCTTCAGTTTAGGACTTTATATCAGTCCCGAGACCCATACAACCACCATTAACAACTTCAGTGTCCAAAATATTACAAATTCAGTCAATATAATGCTTTTATAAATGTGTAAAATGACCAATAAACATGTTGAAGTTTTTAATGTGCTCTTCTAGCATTTTGTAAAATGCATAAAATACATACTGTGAGTGCAGGATTGATTATTAAAATAATAATTCATAATTTGTTCACCGTGTAGGGCATAGATTACATCTCAAACTAAATCTTTGGCAGTTCATGTTTCATAAAAGTGCTGTTGACACCATAAAAGTGCCTCTTATCTTAGAAAGCCCTATGATGGATTTCCTTTTTAATATATATATATATATACCATAATACCCTGGCAAAACATTAGAGGAACATAATCTAAGCATGTATTTGTGCTAAAACACCTTCATTTTTACAATATAATGCACAAAATAAAGGGGCCTATCTAACGTGGTCACTTTTAAAAAGATACATTCAAAAACTCGTAGCATAACAGCTGTAAAGCATACGGGAAAAGCTCTCATTTTATATAAATTCTTCAATTAACATACAAACGACATAAAAGGCCAACAAAAGCATGTTCTTCAAAAGCATCATAAATAATCAGTTGTGTAGGTGTGCTGCATGTGCACCTAAAGCATAAGAATATTACTCAGAATAAATGTTATCTGATTGCAAAAACCCTCCAACCAAATGGAAAAAACACTTTCTTTGTGTGCAGATGTAAACTGAAATACAAAAGGCAACAAAGCTGATCCATATGGCCAATTTTCCCTAAAGGTTTACATTGAGTCCTGGTGTTAAAAGCTTGTTTCCATCATTAAAAAAAGAACTAATATGTGTATATATATTGCAAATTTGCTTTCATCTGAAAATTCATCCTGGTGGTTCAGTCCACAGTGGCGACCCCTGATAAAAGCAGGGACTAAGCTGGAAAAAGTAAGTAAATTATGAATTCTTTATTTGCAAGTGAAGAAAAAATTGCATTATATTCGCACATCCGTTCATTTAAACGTCCCCCATATTCTTTACCATGCTAATTTTAATATTCGGCCTGAAATCATATATACTGTAAGGCTGCGTCCGAATTTGCATACTTCCATACTATATAGTGCACTAAAAACAGTTGCTGCGTCCCAATACACATTTATACTACGCTCTAAAAGGATGAACTTTTTTTTGTAAAGGAAAAGTATATATCTTTGAGCATAGGTCTCAAACTCAATTCCTAGAGGGCCGCAGCTCTGCAGTTTTGCTCCAACCCTAATCAAATATAAAGTGTAGATTAGGGTTAGAGCAAAACTGTGCAGAGCTGCGGCCCTCCAGGAATTGAGTTTGAGATCTATGCTTTTATGGGTGTAACAGCAGAGTATATGCAAGCTTTGGGATATACTAGTTACTCGTTAACAGGTCATTACGTTGGTTAGTTACGTCCCCTGTCAGTCATCTCGACATCCACATTACCTACCTTATTGGAGAAGCAGCAGCAGGATAATCTGCCGTTTGTGAGTCTTTCATGCAGAGAAATCTCAGGTCTTTGGGTAATTATGCATTCAGAAGTTAATTTCCAAACATATTCTTACACAAGTTCACATTGTTGTTGCTGATGAAATATAACACTAATATGTACTGTATGTTTCCAATATGTTCCAGTTGGCTAGATATTGAGTAACAAAGGGCATTTAAACAACTTTACCAAAGCCTCTCTACTTGACGTTTGGTCTTGCGTGTCCCCCATGTTTGTAGTTTGCTTACACTTTTCACCCGACTTTGTAGTTCTAATCAAATTCATGTCCAACATGCAATGTATTGTAGGCAATATCAGCGGTTAGAGCATGGGCACTTCTACACTTCGAATTTTTACCACAAATAGTAAACCATCTGGGAACCTTTGACATACTCTTTTCAACATACAATGGGTTTGGGACATACTAATTCTATTTTTTAATACTATTTAGGCTGGATAGTATGCCAATTGGGATGCAGCAAGTATCTAAGCCGAGTAGTATGTCCAAATTCATAGAATTCGAAAAATATTATGCGAGAAGTACCTGGATGACCTACTACTTCCGGCAAGATTCTCAAGCAGTGCCTACTGAGTAAAAGATGATTTCAGATGTAGCCTAAGTATAGGGCTGGGCGATTAATTGAAAAGTAATCCAAATCAACATTCAAAACCTATAATCGATCAAATTTTTTCAGGTCAATTTTTTCAATTATTTTCCCTTCGCGTCACAAGACTCTGCTCTGTTAAAGGCTGTGGCTGACTTCTACCTCTGCAGCCACTTTGCAGACACATCTGATCTCTGGTCAAGTAGGATGATGGAATAATTCTTGAGCCTTACTTTGCACTACACTGACGATGATTGGACAATGAAGCTGTGCCAGAGATGCCTTTAGAATGCATATAAAACTTGTCAGTGAACTATGAGGGCAACAATTTTAAATAAAAAAATAAAATAATCGTTCGTTAATTGTAATTAAGTTAAAATGTTTAATTAATCGAGATTTTGATTTTAGGCCAAATCGCCCAGCCCAACCTAAGTATAACTTCAAAAACAACCTTAGCACTATTTAATTGACTGTTGTACTTTGATAGTCATTGGCTGCTAATATGATGTTCCTATTTAGAATTTGCAAATAACACTTTTCTAAGATTATATTATTAATGAGAATGTCTGAATGTGCAAATATAAAACCAACTTTACCCCAATGAAGAAAAATTGCAAATGCAAGTTTGTAAAGTCAGAAGATACAATTCTTAGTGTCTAATTTTTTTCTCAAACCTTTTTATATCTTAACATTCTGAGTTCATTCTGACTTTTCTCTCAGAATTTAGTGTAATTTAATATATAGTGTTTACATCTAAATTCAAAGTTTATATCTTTCGGTTGTAGCTTTTTATTTTAAATTTATTTTTGTGTGTGTGTGAAAAACTGAATTCCAAGTCTCTATCTTACACATTTTTCTAGAATCTCAAAGTTGTAGATTTATTATCCCCTTAGAATTGTGAATAATAAAAAAAACTTAATTATGAATGAGAAAAACAAATTAAAAGGAAAAGTTAGAATTGCAATTAAAATAATAACAATCTTGTAATGGACAGTTTACCTAGATCTAATTCTGTCCTCATTTACTCACCCTCATCTACCACTGAGATCTTTTAAAACAATGCCTGCCCTTTCATTTTCAGGTGAACTACTCCTCTTTTTATCAGGAAGCAGATGTATGAGAGTGTGAGAATGAATTTTCCTGTTGGTTAATATTGCAATCATTCGTCCATGTTAAAGAGGAGTTTAGGAAGCGTCCTTGAGTCAATCTGAGGCAGGACAAGAAGGCAGTAAACGAAGAGCCACGCAGCCAAGAGGATGAACACAAGGTCAGACAAGGCTTCAGATGTGCTTTCTGGATTCTTACTCTCTGAGCTGTAAAGAAACAAAACAGACAATGGCATGTTAGATTTTCACCTCAAATAAAATTAAATACTCTGTAGGTGCGTTCCAATTCAGAGGTTTCATCCCACAAAGGCAGAACCATTGTAAAATGTGATGGTTTTGTACTGAACTTTTTATTAAGTGCTATTAAACTGTTTTTAATTAGTCAGTTTTTGTTCATTTATGCTGGGTTTCAAACTGGGGGCCGCAAGGAAGTACTTAAGAATCTTGAGTACTTGAATACTTAGAGATTAAGTGTAAATAAATAAATAAATAAAAAAAAGTGTAAAAGTACAACATTCTGTCATGAAACTATGCGAGCGCAGGTTGATAGGTCACCTAATCTGCTCCAACTTCCTTAACCACATCTCGCGAAGGAGATTGCTCCTCAACATTTTAAATGCTCAGTGTTCTACGCTGTAATATTGCAACACGTTTTTTAGAGACCTTCCTCCACCCCAGCTCCACCTTTGTTTAGATCTGCTACAGGGGTTACATATATATCATGTTTACAGCAGCAGTGTTTATATATTCTCAGACGGCATGTCTGTAGTATACTGATAGTAGCAGGTCTCGGTACTTGCTCTGCCATAATATTCAAAGCAGCAGCAGCAGCAGCGTAGCAGATCTATTATGCCAAGACCAAACACATAAACATTGCCATATACATACTTATTACTATACTAAATCTTGAATACTAAGTTGTCATGACAGAAATGAATTAATATATATTTCTATTATTTAAATTATGAAACATTTTATTAAGATAAATAAACCCTTAAGAAATAAACAAAAAAATAATAATAATAATTAGTAGCCTTCAGTGAATCTTATCTGCAGCCTCTGAATCGGGACCAGTCTGTGTCTGTTAGCTTCGATTATTTTACAAAGTCCTTATAAAACTTTAAATAAATTAATAGTTTTATTCAGACATAATGTATTAAATTGATTAAAACAAATATCTGGTTATTATTATAATGATTTATGCACGATAACGTGACTAAAAATTCAGCTTTGCTATCACGGGATCAATTTGAAAATAATAAACAATTATTAAAAGAACATAAAAAAGGTAATCGTATTTATTATATATTTATTTTAAATAAATAAATGCAATCTCACTAAGCATAATAACTCAACAAATAACATAATATGTATCATTTACACGTTTAAAATGTACTTTTTTTTTTTCCCCCCAAGAAAAATAAAACAAACCAAAAATATCAAGGAATCATCTTACACCATGCTTTCAGTGTCAACACGGGATACTTCATGGAGTAATGAAAATTAAACAGAACTCAAGAAAGCATCCTGTTATCTAAAATTACTGTGCATCTCTGTGCAAATATGTTTCAGGCACGCATGGATAGGTGTGTTCAACACAACACGCTTCCTTTCCTAGATCGTGTTATTGTTGCAAACGATTCGCTCAATTACATCACCGCAGGACTGTCATTGAAAGCATAAAGCATACATTTGAGAATTAAAAATAGCCTAGGGGTGTAAACATAAGCTGTGGCACACCTCCAAACACACTCCTATCACAGGTACATGGAAAACACCCAGTCTGAACAATAGCAACACTCCCGGTTGGTGGATATGATGCACAATGTGTAACAAAACAGGGATGGAAGTGCTTGCCAGAGCAGGTTTCTTTTAAATGGCTTCGAGTGCTCTTAGTCCTTTTAGATCCAAACCAAACAGTGCAATTGCTATATTGTATGAGTTAAGGGTGGAAATTATGACCAGCAAGTGATTTGAAAATTTTATATAGCATTAGAACATTTTGTTTTAAAACTTAACACATTTTTGGTCATGTAAACATGTTAACTTGTTTTCCTTTATTATTAAAGTTATAAACTACTTAAATAAGGGGCATATTGGACATTTTAAAAGTAGGGGGATAGCTGAATAAGATCCAAAAGTTTACGTTCATTTAATTATTAATCACTTGTTTCTAAATGGTCTGTCTCTAAAAGTAAGGGGGACGTATCCCCCCGTCTCTTTGGTTGCTTTTTTTGTAAAGGAAAAAGTATATACATTTGAGCATGGGTTTCAAACTCAGTACCTGAAGGGCCGCAGCTCTGCACAGTTTTGCTCTAACCCTAATCAAACACAGCTGATCTAGTAGTGTCTAGTAGTCCTGAACACCTTGATTAGTTGGATAATGTGTGTTTGATTAGGGTTAGAGCAAAACTGTGCAGAGCTGTGGCCCTCCAGGAATTAAGTTTAAGACCTATACTTTTGAGAGTGTAACAGAAAGGTAAGCAAGCTTTGGAACATACTACTTCCTTGTTAACAGATCGTTATGTTACTTAGTTACGTCCCCATCCCCCCCGTTGCTACACCCCTATCACCCAAAAATTAAAGTTACTTCATCATTTGTTGTACCTCGTGTGGTTTTACACTAGTGCTGTTTAACACTTCTTGCTGACAACCATCGACTTGCATTGTAGAAAATAATAATAATATGGAAGACAATGGCAACCAGCATTCTTCAAAGAAACTTCTTTTGTGTTCAACAGAATAAAGGAACACATAAAAGGCCACACGAGGGAGAGTAAATAATGGGGTTATTTTGAGCTCTTTAACAGCACAACTGACATAGAGTAACAAATGTCATTTTAGATTTGCTAATCAGATATGTAAATGATTACATTTAGTCATTCTGCAGATGCTTTTGTCTAGGTTGACTTACAACTGAGGAGGCATTCAGCAATTCAACAAAGGAATTATACAAAGGAACTAGTAGTGCTCAGAGAATTAAGTGCTAGAGTAAGAAGGGATTTATTTATTTATTTTTTTAAATAGAGAGAAGAGTGTTTATACTGGTGGTTTGTCAAGCCTACACACCTGTGTGAAACATGCTTCATAAATGCACTTTTTTGACATGTTTAACGGTCATCGGCATCTTAAATCCTTGAAAGTTTTTAATATTAAGATTTTTTAAAAACATATGAACATTTATCTGTATTTATGTATGTAGTATATCAAATTCGCTTCAGATTACAAAATAACAAATTACCGCTTGTGCGAGGCATTTCTAATGCAGCATCTATGGGGCAGGACAGTAAATTAGACGTTCTTCTCCCCTCTAGCTGCCGTCATCAGTCTCACACAATTATTTTTCCTTTTTTTTCTTTTATTATTTAAGCAAATAAAATTGTAAAAAGAATTATTTGTTGTATTCTATTATTCACTGCGCTCTAAGTTTACCCAAGTATGACGAGAAACTTGGAAATGGAAAAAGGGTCTATTGTAAGAAAGTATTTGGTGCAAATGTGCAAAAACTAATGCATGTGTCGGTTAAAATGTCAGAGATGAAAGAGTGTTTTCTACAGGTGGTTTGTCAACCCCACTCACCTGTGTGAGGCACACTTATAATTGCCTAATGTTTTGCGGTTGTGATGTGGTGTGGTTCTGCATATCACTACTACTAATAATAAACTCACTTATTCTAAAGGGTTTGTAAATGCAGTTTATTTATATTTTTAGTTTATTAATTTGCGTGTACATTTGGAGAGAGTGCAAGCAATTTGATATTGGAGCTTTCAATATCATTAAAATTTGATATTTCAGACACTAATCTTGTGAAGCAGAAGCTGAAATACTACAACCAATGCTGCATCTTGAGTGAATATGAGTTTTTAATGATTTATTTAAATGGATAAATGCACCAAAAATGATAATTTACTCACTAATTACGTACCCTGAAGCGGTTTCAAACCTTTATGAGTTTCTTTTTTGTTGAACACAAAATATATTCTGAAGAAAGCTCAAAACTGGCAACAATTGAGTTCCATAGAAGGACAAACAAATACTATGGAAGTCAATGGTTAGAGGTTTCCAGCTTTCTTCAAAAAGTCTGCTTTTGCATTCAACAGAAGAAAGAAGGAATTTCCAGTTTTGGAGGAACTATCCATTAAAATGACATCTGACATACAGCAACAAATGAAATATCTACATATGTTGCTTAGATATGAAAATAGTTGCATTCTGACATCAATACTGGGAAATAAACTGGTTTATAAAAGGGCTTGTAAATGCCATTATAAGTAAATTAACTTATACTGTTGATTTATAATTTTCCATGTAAAGTTGCACAACGGATTATTTCAATAAGCTGATTTCTGTGAATTATCAGCATATTGATTCAGATGTAAACATGAAATCTAAGATTTGATCTAGGATATATTAAGTATGATAATGTGGTTTCAGTTACCTTTTGTTGATTATAGTACCATCCACTTTGATGCCGTCCAAAGCCTTTCCATTTTGTCCCTAGTAAAAAGAAAGCACAGATTGGTGAAAACAAAGAATAATGCTGTCGATCCTGAACAATGTTAACCATGCAAACAATTATTACAATTAAGAACAGTTAGATTCTTACTTTTCTATATGTACAGTAAGTAAAGTTTTGGGGCAGTAATCAGTTTTGTAATGTTTTCAAGGCTGTATTCAGTTGATCAAAATACTGTAGAAATAGTTGCAATTACAACTTGTTTTCTATTTGAATATATTTTAAAATATCATTTATTCCTGTGATGCAAAGAGGAATTTCCACATGATTTATTTTAGATTTCTTTGGTAAATACTTGACTTACTTTGTCCTTACTTTGGTAGGTACAAAAGAAGAGCATTTATTTGAAAGATTTGAGATATTTTGTATCATTATAAATCTCTTTGTTGCCTTTTTAAAAAAAATTAAAAGCCTCATTGGGCAGCAAAAATTATATTTAAAAAATTGATGCCAGGGTTGCAGTTGGAAGGGCATCTGCTGCATAAAACATAGGCTGTATAAGTTGTCGGTTCATTCCGCTGAGGCGATCCCAGATTAATAAAGAGACTAAGCCAAAAAGAAAATGAATGAATGAATGAATAATTGATGCCAACTTTTGAACAGTATTGTATATTATAAGATATTACTTCAATATCATTAACAGTGCTGTAAGATTTAGTTGCACATCCAAAAACAAAAAATATTGCTAAGTGGTTGCTCAGGTCTTGTTTACTGTTCTTTTTTTTTAAAAACTTTTTTGGTTTCTAGTTAAAAGATCCGTTCACTAGACTTTACAATAGATAAAGGTTGTACAGCTTCATAAACGCCTGTTATTTTTTCATGTTTGTTATTGCCACTAATAATGTTCTTTGCACTAACAAACCTTTGAATCACCGGAGTCAACGATCTTTCTCAAATGTATAGTAGTCAAAGGTGGGCTGGCATCCACCACAGCTCCTTCCCTTTAAAAAACAATGACAAATTTGATAAGGCCAATGAAACAGTTCATATGCCTCACTGAACCTTACAACTAAATTCAATGTACGTATTCATGACAGACTGAATCCTGGCCAAAAAGTCTTTCATTACTTAAATCAGCAGAACGTTTTTTTAAACATGGACACAACTTGACTAAAGAATGTTTGCAACATTGATCTGAAAAATATATGCGTGATATATGTGAAGATATGCAAAGATACCTGTGCTCCAAAGTTTTCAAAACTAAGCATTAGATACATTTAAGGCAATTGAACTGGAACTTATGAGGTCACGTCCTACAGAAGACCCAACGCTCCCCCCTGTGGCTCAGACTGTGTATCTATAGCAGACTCTATTAATAGAGCTGTACCTCAGAGCTCCAGTGTTTTCTCTGGATCCAGCGCCGGTCAGATCGTCATCTGTCTTAATGAGCTCACAATGCTCAGCTGGTGAATCGGGCTCCACTGCACCCCATTCTCCCGGGTGCCTGTCAAAAGGGCTTTGCTCCTGGAGCAGCAAAGATCCTGCTCTGCCCTGGATTGACACATTTAGAATGGAGTAAATCAATAATGCAGGACTGATGTTTAATATGCATAATACAGACCCAAGACATTATGAACTAGGGTAATAATATCACTGTAACTGACCATTCTCAAGGTTAATGTATACTACAATACCAAAGTAAGTCCAATGTATACTTTTTACCCAGCAAGGACCCATTAAACTGCAACAAAATTACTTCTATAATGGCACCACATATTTTTTATTTCAAATAAAAGTTATTAATTTGACTTTTACCCTATCTTCACTTGATATTATCAAACATTTTTTATCATAAATGGTCAGCTGTAATGCATTACCATTTACAACTGCTATTAACGTGTACATGTTCAAATGCATCTGTTGTAATCACTTGTATTAAGATTTAGCTGAGACTATTATCTCTTGAGACGTACAAGTAGTATTGCTTGAACAAACTCATGTTATTTGGCTTAATTAATACAGTCAACATATTTAAATCCACTTAAAGCTTCTTCTAAGACAACATTTGTAAATATATCTACTCTGAGAGCTTTCAAGATACACAACCTCCAAACTTGGCTCAGACCTGAAGGCTGATTTGAAGTTCTATGCTATACGTTAACTAATTCCCTTGGCTTATATGCTATAAGTTGTCTAACTGATCGAGTTCCCATAAAATGCGCAGTCAAACTACGAAAATCCCCTTGACTTTTATTAAGGGGTGAATACTTTCAAGCAATAAAGTCCAACAGACCTTTATCGATCTATTTAGCCCTAACTAGCAGTCTAGCAACTATAACCTTAAACATAAATTCATGCTACAAAGTTGCTAATTCATGCTAAAAACAGGTTGACTGCATGCTATTTCTCGATAGCCACATGCTAATTCATTACATAAATATGTTAGCTTCTTCAAGCCAACCGCAAAGTTTGTTAACAAACTTTACTCATCTAGTTTCGATTCTAATCTGTGTTTTGGTACAACACAGCAAAGTAAGAATAGCTTGTTTAAGTGTGTTTTCTCACAACACGTCCCATAATGGTCATAAACTAGATCAGTAGGTGTTTTTTGACAATATGAGGGCTAACACTATGACAGAAGTTCGACTGAATGCGATTTGAACTTCCTATTAAAGCAGTCTAAAGTCTACAAATCAAAAACATTTAAGCACATATTTACACTAATATCTAGCCCTGTCCAGTTGTGACTGACAAAATGAATCTTTTGTAATCAAGGTCAAATGTAGGACAAAGAGGACAAAACAGGGGAATTACACAAACAAGAAAGTCATATTGAACATTTGAGATAGTACAGTGGCACTAAGAAAGCCACTATACTTTTTAATCCCTCATCTAACAACTTCTAAAGCAGTGCTACTGAACCAACTCTACAGAGAGCTGATCCACATACTGGTAATGCGAGGGAGCTGAAATAGTCTTTTATAGTTCATCTCAACTATCAAACTTTAATCTGAGATTGAAAGCATGCGTGAGAGGAAAATGAAAACAGTATAACTTCAGACTTGAATTCTTGGACTATACTCAAAGAAATCGATAGCAACTGTAACAGATCATTGCAGCAAGGGAACATTTTGAGTAGTGCACTGAAGTGAACTACATTCGGAAATTGAGTTTGTGACCCTGAAACAGCACATATGCTGATACCGCTGCTTCTGTTTATAGGTCACTCTCTGTATCAAACTGAGCTTTGTTTTCTAGGCCAATGGAAAGTTAGAATGAAAAGTAACCTTTTTTGACTTATATCCATTGCTGTGGTCTTCTGAAGCATCTTCGGTGTCAGTATCTGATTCGGTAAATGAGCGCTTTGGAGGAGCCGGCTGAAGTGGAGTCATGCTGAGGGACAGACGTAGCTCTGCAGGATGCCTTTCTGGGAACCCACGGACACCAATAATGGGTTCTGCGTCCTCAAAGGTGGTATCCGGTTCAATTGGTGACTCAGTGTTGGACAATTCTGGAAAATGTCTGTGTGGGCTTTGGGTTAATATAGAGTCTTTTTCTCCATCAGTGATGTTAGAGTCTGAAAGAGGGTCAAGTAAGGCCTCTGTAACAGATTGCCGGGAGTCCACTACTGATACAGGCCTGTTATCCTGGTCTCCTCCAGGCACTGTATTGTCTGAAACCTGAGCTTGACTTTCACCATTTATATTGTGGGAAAACTCTGTCCTCTTTATGCCGTCTGACCCATTTTCCAAGTCGCTCTTACCTATAACAAGCTGATCTTCGCAAGTGCCTTTACTCTCTCTTGGCTCATTCTTGAGATCACTTACAGTTCCGTTTAATTCATTGTTCTGCTCCCTTGGATTGTTCTCAAAGTTTCCACCTGCATCTGATTCAGTGAAATGTCTCGAATTTGAATTACAGTCTCTCCCGGTTGAGCTTGAATGAGACAGACAATAGTCCCCCTGTTCACTAGAATCCTCCGAACTCTTCACCACTGGACCTCCACACATATAACACACCTGATCTTCATCATGAACCTCAACTTCTGATTGGCTCTGATCTGACACAGTTTTTTCTTGATCATCAAATACAATATCCTTTACCTCACTTTCCAAGACACCTGCTTGTTCACTATGATTGAAGTCACTGTCCTCGTTGGTCTCAGAATGACCGTTTGGTAGATCGTTTTTGCTCGGTTCCTCTGTTGCTTCTTCAGTCAGATCGGTGCACAGTTTAATATCCTCCTCACTCCCTGATATAGAAACTCTCTCGTATTGCAGAACTGGACACTCAGGCTCACTGTCATACTCAAATGTGACTGGTTTCTCCTCAGGTCCATCTGTCGATTCGAGAGTGTCCCTCTGAATGGCTTGTGTATTGGAAGACTCAATGTCATTCTGAAAGGAATCTGATTTCACTTCTTCATCAACTGTGGATAGGAGAGGACTTTCAACCTCAGGTTGAGCTGGTATACCTTCCTTACTATCCTGAAAGAAACCAGAGTCACTTTCCAAACATGAAGGATCTTCAGAAGATAATTTCTTTCCTTCCTGGTCTTCCATAGGATTGGTTTTGGGTTCTTCTAAGCAAGATTCATCCCTGGGCAAATGATTATTAGACTGTTCTTCTTTCAAATCTAGGATGTATTTGAAAGCATCGTCCTCCTCAGACACCGCTATGGATTTGGCATGTAAACTATCCATGGAGCCAAGAGAATAGTTGCCCTCGTCAATAAAAAGCTCGCGGTCCAAATGATTTTCTGGTGTGCTTTCTGGTGAAAATGGAGACCCTAAATCTGACGTCACTTCAACAGTACCTGTTATGTCACTCTCACCTATTGGCTTCTCAATAATCCGATGAGAGTTAGTAGTCTCACTATGTACCTCACTCCATGAGTCTGGAGAGTTGACAGCAGAATCCGAAAATGAAGGTTGTGGAGAGCTAGTTGTGGATGTGTCTTTGTTCAAGTCCAAAGGGGGATAAACAGGCTTGTCATTGGCAGGACTGGGACTTGTGCCCACTGTAGACTCTTCATGGGTCCATGATCTGTCCTCAGGGGTCTGCAAAAGGACTGGGGAGGTGATCTGCTCACGCTCTTCAGACACTGAGGAGATGAAGATCTTGGGTGGCGGGTGAACAGAGTCTCTTTTAACCATATAAGACTCCCGTTTCCTCTGTACTCCATTCCGAACGGGAGTGTCGTCCATACAAGCTCTGGCTTTACTTCTTTCCCGAATATCTGATGTGTCGTCCTGGAAAAAAACCCATAAAACAAAGCGATTTTAGTTGAGATATATGAGATTTGGACACTGATGTAATGCTGAAAGTCAATGAAAAATTCCTACCTCCTCAATTCCAGGAAAGTGCTCCAGAAACTGGGACACATAGGTCATTATGGACTGCTCGTCAGGGGGGTTGAGCATCACATCTGAGAAGACATGCTTCATTTTAGTTCAGCTATGCTAATGCATTTAAAAAAAATCAAAACTAAACTTTAACAAATGTACTTCAGGCATTTTGAAAAGTATCTGAGACCCATTTAGCTAAATTAGTAACACCCTTTTTTCTTTATCCTCTTAAGGCTTGAGTGTCCACATACATGGACAGCACATTTTAGCTCTTAAGTGGCTATTTAAAATACTTTGAATGTTTTATGTTTTGTGACAGACATACACTGTCATCCTGCAACTGTTTTGCAGCATATGAAATGTCCCAAACCCTATTTTTAACTGTCCAAAATGGAAAAAAAAGATAGTCAAAGCAAGTTAAAAAAAAGTGTTTTATGTAAATTCAGACCACAAGTCCACATATATGAACATCACTTTTCTCTAAAAGTACATAGTATCAAAAGATGATACTTAGATTTTTATTCTAATTAAGTTCCAATAAGCCCAAATAGCAAAGAGAGATAAAAAATGCATGTAAAAAAACAGCTTGGGCCTTAAGAGGTTATATAACATGATTGCAAACACAATCGCTTGTTGCATTTATTCACTAAGCAGACACTTTTAATTATTTACTACTAATAAAAAAAAATCCTCAAAGAAAATTAATTTGTCAAAGAGTCCTGAATCCTTGTTTCAAAGGCATTAAAATATTCTCTAAATGTTTAAAAAGTACAGTTCAAAATAAAATACAAATACAGAACTTTTTCTTCTCATTAAAAAACAAAAAAAAACTAAATCACACTAGAATCAAATGGTTAAAAGTTGTAACAAAAAATAAGAAACACAGATGCCATTACTTTTGATCCTATGGCATTCATACATTTTTAAGTGAACCTTCTCATTTTTGGGGGCTTCTGTATAAATACATGTCAACCAACATTTTGAGATTTACCCTCTGGTTCAAGGAGTTTCGGGATGCCAAGACTGTAGTGTGCCGTTCTGAATGCCTCCTCAATGTTCTCTCTGGGTGTTCGGAGAAAAGCCCTCCTCATATCCACCAAACTGGGGTCAATGGACTTTATCACAGCAAGAAAAGCCAGACCGCTCGTCCAACTCTTCCCGAAGTCCTGAACAGCAACTCCATATCTGGAAGAACAAGGCATCAAGCAATGACTTGATTTTCTATACAGTTTATCTGTAAACATTTCCATAATAGGGCTGGGCGATATAAACCAAAATCAATATCCTGGTATATTTTGACTAAGCCATAATGTATATCCCACAGTTGAATTCAGAATTATTAAACCCCTTGAATTAATAAACCATTGGTATCTGCTTTTTCCATATTATTGCGATAGCTTTGAGTTAATTCAATATCCATGCATGCCTGTTTATAATGATTGATTTGAATCAAGACTCAAACTGAAAGCTTGTTGATCAGAATCAAAATTGAATCAGGACATCTGAATCAATACCCAGCCCTAATTCCCAGTAGCCTACTTTCTAGTCCGTCTCTGGACCCACTGCAGGAGGGTTTTGATGACCCTCCCGTGACCCCGTGGAGCGACAGTAGGCTTCCTCTCATCTGTGGGTGTGCTGGAGTGGGACGTGTCCGAATCGGAGCTGGTCGGGATTGACGACAGGCTGGATGACGATGGAAACTGGCTCTTAATGTTCCCTGTGAGCTCCTTGATCTGCAACACAAACAGGTCATTACTGAACGTTGCACAGCACAGTGGCATTTCCTATCATGCTGCTAAGTAAACTCTTCAGTCATATCTAAACACTGACTAGACATCAGCGATAAGGGAACTGCCCGGTCTCACAGATAAGATTAGTACACAATTGGAGCCTAATTCAACGTAATGTGCCTGCCAAGAGATTCTGAAGGTGCAGCACATACGATCTGCAGTGCAATCAGACCTTGTTTCTAGGCATGGGATGATAACCCGTTTCAAGGTTTAGTGCGGTTTGGAAAAGTCAAGGTTTTAAAACTAAAATTTTCTCATTTAAATTTTTCATTTTTATTTTTTTAACATGATTTTTACGACTTTTATGATTTTTAATTTTTTTTACAGGCAATCTACAGCAGAAAAGGACCCTCCACATCAAACACTACTGTTCGAAATATTTGAAATGTTTTTTAAAATAAATAATATTGTGTTCAATGAGGATTTTTTTTTTTTTAAATATTTTTTATAACATATTTTAGAGCAGTAATCACAATAATGTGAAACTATGAGATTTTTATTTAAGAATATCATACCATCAGAATCTTATACTAGCCCATGCCTAATCGTTTCCCACAATTACTTAAAGCCACACAGAAAAGACTCTTCAGTTGAAACAGTTTGACCAATTCAAGTAGCCGGCAGCTAGCTCTCTGCAACTCTCGCATGGTCGCCCACTGACGCTAAGCAGGGCTGCACCCGGTCAGTATCTGGATGGGAGACCACATGGGAAAGCTGGGTTGCTGCCGGAAGTGGTGTTAGTGAGGCCAGCAGGGGGCGCCCAACCTGTGGTCTGTGTGGGTCCTAATGCTCCAGTGTAGCGCCGTCAATACTGGATAGGACAATAGGACTCAATACTGCTCAGTGAGCGCCGTCTTTCGGATGAGACGTTAAACTGAGGTCCTGACTCTCTGTGTTCGTTAAAAATCCCAGTATGTTCTTCGAAAAAGAGAAGGGGTTTAACCCCAACATCCTGGCCAGATCTGCCTCTGTCCATCATGGCCTCCTAACCATCCCCATATTATAATTGGCTTCATCACTCTGTCTCCTCTCTTTTGAGTTCCCAGAAAAGTGCTATATAAATGTAAGGAATTATTATTATTATTATTATTATTAAAGATGATAATTTAGTTTTTATTTTTCACCAAAAACTGTATATTCTGTCATCATTTATGCACCCTCAACTTGCTCCAAACCTAAACAAAGAACTACTGTAGAATGCAGGAAAGCAGTAGCCATTCACTTACATAGTGTTTTTACTGATGTGCTCCAACATTAGGTACATTCATATCCAGACCTAAAACACATCTGTTTAGCTGTGCCTTTACTGAATGAGCACTGTGCTACATCCGACAGATCGCACTATTATGTCACTTTCCTTTTTCATTCTTTTAGAATCTGTTTTAACACATTTTAATCTGTTTTTATCATCTGTTTTTATATTATGTGTTTCTATTTTATTAATACTCTCCTCTTTTATTTTTGTTTATGAAAAGCACTTTGAATTGCCACTGTGTATGAAATGTGCTACATAAATGAACTTGCCATGCCTTGTCTTATTGTGGATTAGGGCTGTGCAACTAATTGAAATTCAGTTTCGATATCGGTTTCCAACAATTATGAAAAACAAACTATTGAGATAAAATGATTATTGAGTCATATCCTGCCCCCTTTCCAGTGGTCCGCATTTGTTCCTCTACAAAGCCCAATTTTACATGGAGATCAATAAAATCATGCAATGGTGCACCAGATGTGCTTGATTAATTGAACAGTACTAGATTTATTGGTGGTTTTAGAAGCACAAAATAAAATTGTGCCGGTCAAATAGTGTCAAAACAGGGTGCTTAGTGATTATTCACATTAACTCTTGGTCAACAATCCCTTTAACTCTTGTAATGTAATCAAAATATAAATTACTATATATTTATAATCATATAAATCTTTTTGTTGTATAACTAATACTACTTAATTAGTCTATGTTTTGAATGTTAGCATGTTTTTACCAAAACTCTACTGTATTTTTTATTAAAATAAATAAATGAATAATTAAATAAATAAATAAATAAATAAATGAATAATTAAATAAATAAATGAATAAATAAATGAATAAATAAATGAATAAATGAATAAATAAATGAATAATTAAATGAATAAATGAATAAATAAATGAATAAATAAATGAATAATTAAATGAATAAATGAATGAATAAATAAATGAATAAATAAATGAATAAATAAATGAATAATTACATAAATAAATGAATAAGTAAATGAATAATTACATAAGTAAATGAATAAATAAATAAATAAATAAATAAATAAAGTAATTCTTAGAAATTTTTACATGGAACATGACAGAAAAACTATGGTGTAAACATATTTATATTTGTATTTATTATATTTTCTATATATTTATATTTGTCTCGAGTCAGATCCTTAGACTGTGTCTAATAGTATTTGATAACATTTGTATTCAAAACCACGATTCCTCAATAGTGTCAAAACAATACCTTTACCCAACTAAATCCAATCACATGAAGCCTAATCCAAATCCAAAAGCATCAAGACATCTAAATAAATCGACTCTGAGGAAGAAAACAAGATTAGATTACCTGGAAAAACAGTATGATATTCCAGATAAGCCCGAGCACTATGGATGAATTGCCATCTGCGATATCCGTCGCATCGATGCTGACTAATTTCACCTAAAACCAAAGACAGACTCATCACACTTTCAGTAAAAAGCACTCAAAGCGTTTCACTTGGTTTCCTCAACCAATACTCACGTTTCTTTCTTCCAGAAATGTCAATACCTTGGCGATGTTATTGAGCCTGAAAATGCGATGGGAGGACGGCTTAAACCCGTGCAGCTGAAAGGACGAAAGGTCAGGGTTTTCTTAGTGGTTCAAGGAAACAGATGAAGGCATTTGATTCAGAAAATCTACTGAAGTGATTCTCACTAGTTTGCTTCCTGAGAGTTCGTCAAGAAGAGCCATCAGCATCTTCCCATCCTGGATATCACGAAACAGATCCCGCACCTCCATACGAGGATTGCACTGCACAACAATTATTCAATCAATCAATACATATCAATAAATAATACAGTTCATTATTGAAATATTTTTTATAATAAGCTTTATTTATGGAACACAAGTAAATACACAATTAACACAATGCTTTTCTTCTTCCTTTTTTAAACACTTTTATGAACATAAATGAACATTTAAACCCTCCCTCACCTCCACACATAGCAAGTCTTCTTCCAAAACATATAAAAGATGAATGAGTGAACAAAAATAAATGAAAAAAAGGCTAAGTAAATGAAATAAATAAATGAATCAATAAAATAAAAGGTAAAATGAACAGTAATGTGCTTATGTTGCATTATTTAAAGTATTTTGCAATACTTGTACATCGTCTTATTATCTTTTGGGAGAAGCCTGTGTTATTTCCAGACAAAAATAAATAAAAAAATAAAAAAAACACTGGTTAAATAAAAGTTTTTAAGTCAGAATTTGCCAGGGGTATGAATAATATCAAACTTTACTGTATAAAACTGGGATAAATGATAAATGTGTTAATAAAGCCTGTAATTAGGATTCCTAACATATTAGGGCTGTGGAAAGTGACGATGTATATTTTATGGACAAAAAAAATCCACTATTTTATATCCACTATGTATATTGTTATATTATGGTTACGATTATCAGCGATCTAGCGGCTGCAGATCGCTAACGGACTACAAATCCACCATAACATGGACTACATATACTCTCATGCACCACACACACACCTGTTCCGGATCAGGATTGATTACACACACAGCCAGAGAATTGTGAAAGACTGATTACAAGGACTATTTAAACAGCACAAACACAGACATCAGAGCTGAGTCTTGTTTATCTGTTCTGTGAACGTTATGATGAATTTACTTTGCATTGAAGTGTTTTGACCACCGCTGTTTTGTTTGTTTGTGTTGCTTGCTGCCTGTACTGAGCATTCGCCTGTTTTTGACCTGTTTTGTTCCTCTGTTGACCAATGCTTGCTTGACCACTCTCATAATAATCCTGCGTTTGGATCTGCACCTGTTGTCAGCGCCACAGTGTACCCATCTTCTGATGGCTACTTCAAGCAGGATAACGCACCATGTCTTAAAGCGTGAATCATCTCAGACTGGTTTCTTGAACATGACAATGAGTTCACTGTACTCAAATGGCCTCCACAGTCACCAGTTCTCAATCCAATAGAGCACCTTTGGGATGTGGTGGAACAGGAGATTCGCATCATGGATGTACAGCTGACAAATCAGCACCAACTGCGTAATGCAATCATGTCAATATGGAATAAAATCAGTACCTTGTTGAATCTATGCCAGGAAGGATTAAGGCAGTTCTAAAGGCAAAAGGGGGTCCAACCCGGTACTACTAAGGTGTACCTAATAAAGTGGCCGGTGAGTGTACATATACCATTTTCAAGATATGAGATGACTTATATTGAGATATGGCATATTTGACATATCACCCTGTCCTATAATAGCTATGTTTTTGAGTAAAAGATTTTGAGTAAAATGTTTAGATGCCAATATGATTAATTTTACCTAATTTTTGGTTGAATAATTTTTGATAGCAACAAATGAAAACATTTTCTGTCACTTTCTGAAAAGACAAGGTGCTTTAAACCAGTGGTTCTCAACTGGTTTGGCCACGGGACCCACATTTTTACATGGTCATCAAGCCACGACCCAAATTTTTAGGAACTGTAAAATAATTTTAGGAATTATAATTAATTTGTATTATTTGTTAACGTACACAAGTAGTGACAGAAAAATCATGAGAAAATCAGCAAGACTTACAAATAAACATTATTTTATTGCTGACATTTAACAAAATGTCTCAAATTATAGAAATATTACAAAGTAAAAACGACAAACACTGTAAACAGCGGTTAGGGTGAGGAAAGGTTGTTACCATAAACAACACTGAACTGTTAATAAAACATGAACACTGATCCTGTTGAACAGAACAAACAAGCAAATTGTAAAATGATTAAAATATTCACAACCATTTTTACATCTAATATGACAGCAGTTATAAACATCTGTTTCACTTAACAGTAATTTGGGAAGATAATGAGATAACTGAGGATGTGCTTTACTGATGTGATAAGAGTTTCAAAGTCAGGAGTGATGGTAGACAGTCCCACCTGTTTCTCTGCTTTGACTCTGCACCAAGGAAGATAAGCCACTTTCACAGATACGTAGTTCTGAATCGCACTCTCAGATCGCGAAAACTGGGAGAGGCTTACTTCACTGAATTTCTTTTTCAGCGTCTTATCACGACAGTTCCACCAGCTGACTCTCTATGTTGCTCGGCAACGTGACGCACGCGCATTTCAAAATAAAAGTTCGGTATACGCAAAACAAGTTAAAAATTAAACTTTTTTTTTTTTTTTTTGACCACACACTCCGCGACCCACTGAAAATGTTCCTGCGACCCACTTTTGGGTCGCGACCCACCAGTTGAGAAACACTGCTCTAAACGACAATATTTTTACTTGGAATTTACTTGGAGAAATACTATCAGACCTTTTAGAATAAAATAAATATTAACATTTTACTATAACACACACTAGCAACTCCAGTAGGGCTGTGCAATATGGACAAAATAATCATGTTGCGATTTTTGGAACAAAAAATAATAACGATTTTGGCAACTGATTTAAAATTTGAAAAATTTGTGTTAAAAACAGAGAACATGAACAAATAAAGATGAACTAACCTCAATTCCAGTCATAACAACAAATTAAAACTAACGTAAAGCAAAACCACCTATTCGGTTCTCCCGCTCAACTTCGTTGTGCGCGGAGTGAGCTCTGATTGGTTAACATATTAAATCATGCGCACAAGAACATATTCTAAATAAAAATCAAAATAAATTATTAGATAAAATTGCAGCCGTTGCGATTTAGAAATTGCATGTGCTTAAGTCGCGATTTTTTTGCGATTGCGATTAATTGCACAGCCCTATAGTACACCCACATACACTGAATTTAAAAAAAAAATCTTTTTTGATGTCTATATATGTCATGATACAAATTTAATTATCAAAACAAATTAAAATAATAGTTCTCATTCTAAATGAAAACAAAATATAAAAAAAACCCTCCTAAAATACTCACAGCTTCTAAATACTACATTATTTTTGTTCTAAATATTCAGGCCATGTGAAAAATCCCCTCATTTGATTTATCTTGAAGAAAAACAAAATCGATAATTAAAACCAAACTGAGTTCACTATCAGCTACTTTCATATACAGAATGTTAAATAAAATAAAAAATAAAAAAGCCAACAGATGCTTGTGAGTGATTTGAGGAGGAAAAAGCCCACTCTTCTTCAACAATAACATTTCTCAGAGGAATAAAAAGGATAAAAGGCTGTGATGAGACAACAGTGGAAACTGGAGGGTTAAGGGTGAAATTTTCCACCAAAACACGACACACTGAGTGTAATTGTTTGATAGTGGGTCGAAGTTTTGAGAAGAAGCCAAACTCGGGGGTCACAGAATAGAGCGACATTGTGTATGAAAACAAAGGACTGATCGTGGAGTGTTTTCAGTCAGTATTATGAGGCTCTGAAGAAAAGCAGCGCTTCTATCTATAAGCTTTCTACAACAGCAGAAGAGCAGCATTCGGCTGCCAGAGAAAACAAAAGAGACGCTTAAACGAGTCGCCCCTGCTGCTGTGCTCAATGACTAATGCTCATGCAAATCTCACTGTGTCTGTGTGTGTTTTGTGTACATCTCGCCATTTCTGGTAACTAATGAAAGGAGGAGGGAGAATCTGAAAGTGAAAGAAGGAATAAAAATCTACCTTGGAATACGTCATTTATTATTTAGTTATGATAAAATACTTTTTTTAGTATTTAATACTATTAGGTGTGTTCATTGTACATAATTTATAATATAATAGATTTGTAGACCTCTTATAAATGTTTAGTTTTACATAAATATTGTTATATAAAATTATTTATTACATATTCAATATAACCAATATCCCCAACAATATTTATTATTCATGCTCAATATAACCAATAATATAACCAATTTAACCAACAATATTCATTATTCATATTCAATATAAACAATAATATAACCAATATCACCAACATTCAATCTTCATATTTAATATAATCAATATAACCAACATTCATTATTCATATTTAATATAACCAATAATATAACCAATATAACCAACATTCATTATTCATATTTAATATAACCAATAATATAACCAACATCACCAACAATATTTATTATACATGCTCAATATAACCAATAATATAACCAACATCACCAACATTAATTATTCATATTCAATATAACCAATAATATAACCAACATCACCAACATTAATTATTCATATTCAATATAACCAATAATATAACCAATATCACCAACAATATTTATTATACATGCTCAATATAACCAATAAAATAAACAATATCACCAACAATATTTATTATTCATGCTCAATATAACCAAAAAAATAAACAATATCACCAACATTCATTATTCATATTTAATATAACCAATAATATAACCAATATCACCAACATTTATTATTCATGCTCAATATAACCAATAATATAGCCAATATCACCAACAATATTCATTATTCATATTCATTCATTCATTGATTTTCTTGTCGGCTTAGTCCCTTTATTAATCAGGGGTCGCCACAGCGGAATCAACCGCCAACTTATCCAGCATATTTTTACGCAGCGGATGCCCTTCCAGCCGCAACCCATCTCTTGGAAACCTTTATGTATTATATATATTATATCTATCACCAATGTTCCACCAACTATTCCAGCATATGTTTAATGCAGCGGATGCCCTTCCAGTCGCAACCCAATACTGGGAAACACCCATATACACTCTTTGACACACGCATACACTACGGCCAATTTAGTTTATTCATTTCAACTATATGTCTTTGAACTGTGGGGGAAACCCGAGCACCTGGAGGAAACCCACGCCAACACACAGAGAACATGCCAACTAGCCCAGCCGGGACTCGATCCAGCAACCTTCTTGCTGTGAGGCGACAGCGCTAACCACTGAGCCACAGTGCTGCCTTTATTTATTATTCATTCATTCATTCATTCATTTTCTTTTCGGCTTAGTCCCTTTATTAATCCGGGGTCACCACAGCGGAATGAACCGCCAACTTATCCAGCATTTGTTTTACGCAGCGGATGCCCTTCCAGCCGCAACCCATCTCTTGGAAACCTTTATGTATTATATATATTATAAATAAATATAATATAGATTATATTTGTTTATATAATAATAAATATAATATAAGTTTTAAATATATATGCAGAATATCCACTTTTGGACATAAAAATGACAGAACTAACAAATATAATTATACATTTAAACCACTAGTTCCCTTAAAAAAAAAAAAAGCCTTTCCTCAGTCCTGAAATTCTTCCCACAAATTAGGTTTAATGTTTCTAGCTCATGCATAATTAATGCTAAGAAATTACTATTTCAATTTCCCTCATTAACGATTCAGCAGAGAGCAGGAGGTGTGCATTTCCTGTTTGTAACGGCCTACATGCTACCAGCAGAGACGCCTCGATTTGAGCATAAGGAGGAGACACGTACTGACCTTCTCTAGATGTAGATTCATCCATCTGGTGAACGTCCTCTTCTGCACCACCTCTCGCTCCACTGGAAGAAGAGCAAAAACAACAGCGTGACGTCAGTGCAGGTAAACGATGCACGACGTTTCTTCATCTGAAACAGCAGCTCTGTGTCATTAATCACACGTAGCCTGAAGCTGCTGCTCATGGGAACAAAGGCCGTGAAGCAGCCGAGCATCATTACAGTCAATGTGAATGACCGGAACTCATAAACACAAGCCTCTGATGAGCACTTTCAATTTAATGAACAGTCAACGGCCGCCATGCTTATCTTTGCATTATTATTATGCTCGCAGTGCACTGACACATCGTGAAAACCTGTTTTATACTTTACTGTAAATACACTGATGGGATGAACATTAAAAGCCAGCGCGCAAAGCTAAATTGCTATTCTGACAAACCCAGGCTTTGCTTTGCAAATCAGTGAGAGTATTTAGTGTTCAAAACATTATGAAATTGCCTCACCAATGTTTTTAATTTTGAGGATTATAAACGGCTTATGCAAAACTTAGATTGACACACCTAGATTTTTGCCTTTCATCTCACATGAAGTTTTAAATGTGAACTGCTTCATTGCTTTTATATCTGCTTAGTTATGAAACGCACATCTGTAATATGTACTCACTTTTAGGTCCCACTTTATATTAAGTGTCCTTAACTACTATGTACTTGCATCAGAAAATAAATACAATGTACTTACTGTGTTCATAATGTATTTGAAAACACTTGTGGTGCTCTTGATTTGGGATAGGGGTAGGGTTAAGGACAGGTTTGGTGGTATCGGCAGGTTTAAGGGTGGATTAAGGTGTAAGGGATGGTCAACAGTGTATTTACAGAAATTAATTACAGATGTAATTACATGCAGGTATTTAATCAAGCATTAGTACAATGTAAAAATATGTATTTACACAATAAGTACATTGTAACGAATTATTAATTTCAGTGTTAGTACATATTAGTTAAGGCCACTTAATGTAAAGTGGGACCCACTTTGATATAATAAATCTATTAAAATATAAATTTGAGCAGTGTAATGGAAATTAAACGCATTGTTACATTCACACTGATTCCCCAATTATTGTCCAAGAAACCCTACACAAGTTGTCAGTGCATATGTTTGGATTTTTATTACTTATAAAGTACATTTACTCACCCTTTAATGGTTTTGAAACTTAAGGAATGTCTGTTGAAAACAAAAGAAGATATCCTCAGGAAACCTGACAGCCTGTAACCACTGATTTTTCTAGCATTTGTTTTTCCTACTATGGAAGTCAATGGTTACCGGTTTCTAACTTTCCTCAAAATATTTACTTTTGTGTTTAACAGAAGAAAGAAACCAACACCACTTGGGTGATGGGCATGGGACAATAACCGTTTTAAAGATATACCGCGGTTTGGAAAAGTCAAGGTTTCAAAACCACCAAATTTTTTTGTAATACCATTCTTAAGGTATGTGTAAGACTTTTTATCTACATGTTTTGTTGTTGTTTTTTAGGACAACAGTATCTCCAGCAGAAAAGAGATCCAAAGATGCCGTTTTAAATTGTAAACAAATCAGTGTTTTTAAAACAAATGAAGACAACAGAAGTCAATGATTCACTTTCATTATTTAGCCTGACATGTTTACTGTTCCAAAATATTGTAAATGTTTCTCAAAATAAAATATAACGTGTTTTTTTACCCAGACATTTAAAAAGAATATATTTTTAGTCAAACCTTGAAACCGTGATATTTTTATCCAAGGTTATCATACTGTCAGAATCTTATACCAGCCCATGCCTACTTGGAGGTGAGGAAATAGTGAGGAAATCTTCATTTTTGGGTGAACTATTCCTGATTTGTAGTGATATGCACTACAGCAAATCTCAACAACTTGTTTTACCTATTTAAATAAATTATATATATATAAATATATTATATTATTATATATTGCATACACTTTCCCAGGGATGGGTTGCGGCTGGAAGGGCATCCGCTGCGTAAAAATATGCTGGATAAGTTGGCGGTTGATTCCGCTGTGGCGACCCCGGATTAATAAAGGGACTTAGCCGACAAGAAAATGAATGAATGAATGCATACACATAAATACATATATTTTAATCTATGTTTACTTTATGTACACTTGTGTAATGCTATATATACACCTTTTTTGTCTCAAAATGTTATTTAAAATCCTTCTGACTCATGCACTTCAACAACATTTAAGTTCAGCAGGTGGAGTATCTGTGGTTTTTGTGGCTGTTTCAACTACACAGAATCATTAATTCATTGGATAAATATTACTGCATATTAACAGCAGATGACAGCATATTAGCAGCAGTAAACAGGGCCTTTGAATAGTTTCATCAAGCATGATGCAAAGTAATGTGCAGCTTTATACACTCTCACAAAAAAGGTATGCTTTTCAAAAGGTACAAATTTGTAGCTAAAAGGTCCATATTAATAACTCAAGGGTACATACAGTACCTAAAAAGTACAAAAGTCTTCCTCTTCAAATTTGAGGTAGCAATTTAGACCCTTTAAGTACAAATGTGTACCTTTTCAAAAGGTAGCACCCCAGTGACAGTTCACATGCCTTTATTTGTGAGAGTGTAGGGATGCATGATGCTGAGAAAAATATGCAATATGTGATGTTGTTGAGTACTGCAATAACTAACAATGTCTTGCAATATTTCCCTACAAAATGCCATTTTCATTAGTTAATTTTGACATCATTTAATGTATGTAATGATTATATAAGTAAAATAAACAGGTAATGTTATCTAATTTAAGTTTAAAAAAACTATGTCAAGTTGCAAACGTTTAGACTTTAAAACACCATGAATGACTATAGATATTCTTTCCTCACTCATCTCTACTCTTGCTTTCAGTATTTATTTAAAACTCTCTGTTCTGAGGTACTATTGCTTTAACTTTTGGCCCGGTCCAGCCAATAGCATAACAGCACTGATTATAGGGAGTATGGGATGTGGATCTATAGATAATACCATCTGATTGGTCAAATTCAAATAAACAACCTTTGCATGCACACTTTGCAAATAAAATTTATTTATTGCACATCCCTGTGATACAGTTATTTCAGATTTAATACTAATATTATCATATACCTGTAGTGTGCACTATATTGTGCAACCCTTTTTCATTATATAAAAAATTCCTATGCTTTCAGTGGAGTTTCAAGATTTTGATTTGATTGAAAAAATGAAAATATACAGTGCCAAAAACACACAAAATAGTTAAGTCCACCAAAACGATTATAATCATTCAGTAGTATTTGTATCACAATAAACATGAAAATGAAAATGTCGGTTTTAATGAAAAAAGAGGTCAGAGTCTAAAAAATCAAAATGAATGTGGTCACATCTGAACGCATCTTCAAACCAGGTGAAAACATTAATGCATCACATCATTGAAAAGTGTGTTAATACCAGGCAGTAACTGCACACAAGTAGCATTTTCCATCATCAGCAAAAATGGAACGAACCGCCAACTATTCTGGCATATGTTTTACTCAGCAGATGCTCTTTCAACCTCAACCCAGCACTGGGAAACACCCATACACTCTCACATTCCTACACTCATATACTACGGCCAATTTCATTGATAGATAGCGCATGTCTTTGGACTGTGCGGGAAACCGGAGCACCTGAAGAAAACCCACGCCAACAAAGGGAAAACATACAAACTACAAACAGAAATGCCAAATGGCCCAGCCGGGTCTCGAACCAGCGACCTTCTTGCAGTGAGGTGACAGTGCTAACCACTGAGCCACCGTGTCACCCCCACATCTCACTTAATACTGTGAAGAAAAAAAAATGTTCAAATGACGTCCAAAAAGCTGGCGATTCAGTTGCTTCATGTTTGGAAACAAAGGTCAGATGTTTCTGGGAATCTTGTGTACACGCTTTGAAAATAAAAGACATCTGGCCCAGAGAGACGGTGCTGGTGGTTGCTGAGACTCCCATGAGATGGTGCCTGATTATATGATCCGTCCGGCTGAGCGTCTACAATGTCTACCTCATGATGAATGCTTTCTTCTCAGCTTCTCTCTTCCTCTGCCTGCGGCTCATTATGATTCTCTAGGTGAACACACGCACACACACACACACACACGCACACACGCACACGCGCACGCGCACACGCGCACGCACGCACGCACACACACACACACACACACACACACACACACACACACACACACAC
>CAIGQQ010033471.1:1321474-1351470 GCA_903798035.1 Danio albolineatus | reverse complement strand
ATGTACACAAACTCACACACAAACATAGATATACACATACACAAAGAGACACATGCACGCCTGCCAGCACACACACACACACACGCGCACGCACACGCACGCACACGCACACACGCACACACACACACACACACACACACACACACACACACACACACACGCAATGGGAAGATCCTGATGGGGATATCACTGATGGATATCACTTTCCTCATTCATTATTCAGTGCCAAAACATAAAGAGGCTCCATTTGCTGAAATCAATAACCGCGGCCCAAATACCATGATGGAATAATGACGGAACAGTCCTACAGGACGTCTAGGCAAGAGGCCACATACACAGAACTCAATAGTGTGCATTCAGAGGGTCGTCCAGTCGAAGCCATTATTGTGACAACACTTTTAATAAGGTCATAAATGCTTCACAGTAGAGCGCTTTCTTAATAAAAATCATTCTGGCAGACATTTCATTATTCGGTAAACACAAGGCCAATGTTTGGAGAAATGTGACCACTGTTAAATGTCTCCTCAAATCCATCCAGTGCTAAATCACGTCCACTAAAACACTTCATTTATCCGTGTTTTCCATGTTAGCTCATACAGCTGCATACAAATACGCATTATCTACAAATACGAGTCCGTTCAGATTCAAACATGTAACACAATGTTTTATGAAACGGTGTTTAATGGCTCTTTCCCTAATAAACAGTTATTCCTGGCAAAGGATTCTGGTTACTGATGGCTGCTCTTGCATTACCGACCCTAGTATGACATACTGGCAGCTGGTTAAATTCGATCTCCTACAGGGCTTTGGCCATTCAGTGATGCCTAAAGACAAATGTGATCTGTTCATACTCAAATCAGCTATTGTTTTAATTGCTGGTTTATGTACATACGCATCATCCAAACATCATTCATTCATTTTCTTTTCAGCTTAGTCCCTTTATTAATCCGGGGTCGCCACAGCGGAATGAACCGCCAACTTATCCAACATATGTTTTTCGCAGAGGATGCCCTTCCAGCCACAAGTGAACACTGAAAAACATCCATTCACACTCATACACGGCCAATTTAGCTTATTCAATTCACCTATACCACATGTATTTGGACTTTTAGGAAAAAACGTAGCGCACAGAGGAATCCCACACGAACACGGGGAGAACATGCAAACTACGTACAGAAATGCCAACTGACCCGGCCGGGGCTTGAAACAGCAACCTTCTTGCTGTGAGGCGATCATACTACCCACTGCGCCACCGTGACACCCTCATCCAAACACCTTTCGATTTAATTGTTAATTAAAGATTTAAGGTACACAAATAACTGTGGTGTAATGGATCACAAATCTCACGGTTCAGATCACAATATTGGACAAATCTGACATTGCAATATTTTTTTCATGTGATATATATTGCGATATTAATACAATTTTGGCAGATGACTTAAATAACTGTTTGGAATAAAATCATAAACTTAGATTGATTGGAATAATCATGTAGAGGAGTGAATCAAAGAAATTGCAAGTGTAAATAAATAAGATTGAGCAAAGATAAAAGTGAAATAAGTTGTCAAATATTCAGGTACAGCAATATAATGCGATATATTCTCGTTATATCTTGCCCCCAATTATGACAGATCTCAATATCAGCGATATATCACAAGAAAAACATCCATCATATTTGTAAATGAAGGGGGGAAAAATGCATCAAAGATGTATTTTATTAACAGCACATCAGAATTGTACATTGCTATGAGTTCGATCTGACACTATGAGAAGTGGCATCTCATGTACTGTTCCCTAAGTGGTAAATAGTAGCAGTAAAGGCTGATGAATTAGTTTGGATCTTTTGTACCTTTAAATAAATATCAAAACTTTGCTACACTGATAACATATCACGGGTGGAATTATCCATTGATATTTTGTCCTGGCCCTTTTATTGAATTATCAAATGTAATGTAAATTAAAACTGCATTCTTCATTGCTGATCAACTATAATAACCCCAACTTTACATTGCAGATGCTGCGATTTGACTATTGCAAATGCACACATTGCGATATCGATGATGAAACAATTTATTGTGCAGCCCTAGACCACATTATAGGTTTTTTAGTCAGGGATCGGACCATTTTTGGGATCAGCCAAAGAGGAGGAGACAAATGTAATTTGCTTTTCATTTATTACAAAAACAGTACTGCAACAAACCTTTGGTTTTAACAAACAGAACTTTAAATTCGTATGGTTATTAAAACAAAAATGAAGAAATAATCAACTGAATTAAAATAAATAGTAAAATATTCAGTACTGTGAAAACTTCACTGCTACTATACACTAAATGTATAAATCTAACATTATAACATTAAATACAACTAGTATTTAGTTTTAGTCTCATTTTCAATAAATTAATATTCACTCATAAAACTTCATGTTTCATTGCTAGATGGATCATTTTTGGAGAATTATTCAGTGGCACATTTTTCATGGCTGGTTGTCACCACCTATTGGTAAAATAATGTAATTGCTGCCTACAACTTTCAGTTTTGGTGTCAAGTTAAATGCATATGATGGTGATTTTAATCTTTACCATAAACATCGGTGGTTTTATCTAAACTATAAACTTCATAACTATAAACTTCATGATGTAACTTTAGAGACTAAAGACTGAATCTCTTTCTCGATTTTTGCATTTTCCGAACAAATATTTGAATATAGTGATGCGAAGGATTAATAAACATATGCAAATCAGCATCATTTATAATTATGTTGTGTGGGGGTTGAGATCCCGATCCTTTAACGATTAATCGTGCAGCTTACACTGATCTCATTAACGCAGGCTAAATAAGTAGTGACAGAAAACACCTTTAATAACCTAAGAAACCCATCACATCCTGAATAACCTACCACAACGTCTTCCGTCATCATAATATTGTACAGAAAAGCTTAAATGCTTTCATACAAGTGATTTGAATTACCCGAGAGACAATCGTATGAATCTAGCGTGATCTGTTACACCCCTACAAAAAAAAGGTACACAAGCTTATCGGGTTAATATTGCTTAAACGGTTAATACTGTTAACTTAAAGATACATATATTAAAACACAGACATTTCAGATATACTATTCTACAGTATAGGTACTCATACCTTTAAAGTTTCGATATGTAGTAACAAACATGTATGTGTTGAAAATGGATATACTTTTTTTTCATTCATTCATTCATTCATTTTCTTTTCGGCTTAGTCCCTTTATTAATCCGGGGTCGCCACAGCGGATTGAACCGCCAACTTATCCAGCATTTGTTTTACGCAGCGGATGCCCTTCCAGCCACAACCCATCTCTGGGAAACACATTCATACATTCTCATTCACACACATACACTATGGACAATTTAGCTTACCCAATTCACCTGTACCGCATGTCTTTGGACTGTGGGGGAAACCGGAGCACCCGGAGGAAACCCACGCAACCACGGGAAGAACATGCAAACTCCACACAGAAATGCCAACTGGCCTAGCCGGGGATCGAACCAGCGACCTTCTTGCTGTGAGGCGAACGTGCTACTCACTACGCCACCGTGGCGCCTATACTTTTTTTATTTACATATTTACAATAATCAGATTAATAAATTATGAATGTTTCTAAAGACTAACTTTAATGAGCATTTCATGGCAGTGAAGTTAATCTGAATATGCAAATAAATGTGTAGAGTTAAAACAATATAAGACAATATACATTCATGTGCTCCGTAAAAAAAAAAAAAGATATGAAGATAATAACTTTAATCTCTAGAGAAGAAATATCAAATTCACAGCACTACAAAAGCAGTTCCTTTATAGAAATCACAAAGGCTATTAACACGCCAGCCTTCACTTCTTTCTTCCTGCCAAAACAGCTATAAAGCATTTGAGTCCAGGGGCCCGAGCCAAAAACACAGTCCTGCATCTTTCTGCACAGGCCATGTCTGTTTAATGAGGGGGCCGTTTTCCAGATCCAAAGAGCCAGTGCTCATAAACACAAGGGCCAGTGGCTGGCCGTGCGGGACAGCTTTGAGCTCTCAAGTGTGACCGACGGGACTCAACTGCTCCAGTATGAGCAGAGCTGCAAGCTTTCATCAGAACGTCTTTGTTTGGGCTTTTAGTTCATTTTGCTGTGGTCGGCAGTTCTGTTTGGCTTTCTGTTCACCAAATTTCATAAGACATATAAACTGATTATTCTGAGCATTGTCTCAGTTGATTAATGAAGTTTTCCTGCAGAGATATAAAAGACAATGCATTTAAACACCCACACACACCCACACACACCCACACGGATAATATGAACTAAATTGCCCTAAACTGTTTTTTAAGTCACTGCAAAAAGTATTCTTCACTTATTTTCCAGTTTTTATTGAATTTTCCCTAAAATTTAAAGGGATAGATCATCCAAAAATGAAAATTCTGCCATCATTTACTCACCCTTAACTTGTTCCAAACCAGAGCTTTTTGTTCTTAACACAAAAGAAGATATTTTGAAGAAAGATGGAAACCATTGACTTCCATAGTATTTGTTTTTCCTACTATGTTTGCCAACATTCTTCAATTCTTCATTTTCATACAGGTTTGGAACCAGTCAAGAGTAAGTAAATGATGACTGAATCCTCATTTTTTGTGTAAACCATCCCTTCATGTCATGAACAAGAACCACTTAATCCCCTTGATTGCTTTTATAAAAAAAATAGAAAACATATGTCGCATATAAGATTAATATAATAATTAATCATTTAATAGTTTATTTAAAGGGGTCATAAACTGAGAAACTAAAATTCCTATCATCTTTTGGCATATACAAAGCCCTGATACAAAAAACATCCTGTAAGTTGCAGAACTCAACACTTTGTGGTTCCTCTAAAATCAGCTCATGTTGATGACAGTCTGATAAAACAGCAGGAATGTTCTGGAATGTTCTACATTATGATGTAAAAGTGTGGATAAGCCCCGCCTCCACATAAGGTAAACATCCACTTGTACTTTACTGTCTGTTCAGTCCTGCTAATATGCAAAACTAATATCCAATCACAGTGGGTGTGTGCATTTTTGAGTCTACAATTGGCCCATTCAAACAGAGCGTTCTAATGATGAGGGTCAAAAACAGCTCGAAAAAATTCTAAACTGTGATGTTTTTTGCTACAAAAATCATCTTCATTACGTTGTAAGTGGAGCTCAGAGAATTAGGTACATTGTGAAAAAAATTAAGTACATTGTGACTCCTTAAACTAATGTACTTGATGAAAATTTTAATCATTTAGTTTATGCAGACCTAAATAATTAAAGTTATTGTATTGTGTCAAGCGATGAACAGACTTATAACAAGACGGGTTTATTTTATTATTTTTTTTGTAAGTATTAGCTAAATTTGCAATGCTTTGCCTAACAAAACGAACTCTATTTCAGTTTGCAGTGAACAAATCCAAAAAACGTTTTTCATTAAATCAATAAAGAAACAACAAAACTAAAATCTAAAATCTTACAAATACACACCTGCCTACATTCATATTGTCCAAACACAATGACAATCATTTTGATAAAATGCTAATTCTTCTGGAGAAGCTTCTCTTTTATATACAACCAACTCCTATCAAACGCAAATGAGTCACATAAAGAAAACCACAAAATCTCTTCAGCCTCAGTTAGCAGATTCATAATTGCTCAGGAGACTTTACTTTCAGTCTCAGAGTCGCTTTTCACCTGATAAATACACGGACACTCTCAGTCATGTGACTCTTATTTGCTTAACATGCAAAGAATGGCTTTGCCAAGTGAGATATAATCCAGCAGGAAACCAACCATTCCCTGCCATCAGGAGACACTGAGCATTTTAAACAGGAAAGTTTTCCATATATGGTTTGAGAGAGGAATAAAACAGAAACCACAAGTCAATTATGAAGTCATCTCATGAAAAGGCCTTCCAAAAAAAAGAGAAAAAGAAATCACTACATAAGAGGTAGATTTATAGGGCAAGTGACGACGTCTATAATCTGTAACCTTTCCCATTTATTTCCATAGAAGTTTATTGTCTGCTTCATGATCAGAATAAAAAAAACTGTTCAATAAAAACATGCTGATGGATATAAATGTGTCATAAAAGGAACTTTGTGAAAAAAACATCATATTTTGGCAGCCAAGGAAGTAGAATTTGTTTAAATTAATTTCTATGGGTCAACTTACAAGTGTATTCCTATCCCAAAATCCTAAATGCTATCAGAATTTAACATGCACTGGCTAAATTTGCACCGTTCCCTGCATGTTGGCTTTTTATATTATTTTAAAAAATGATGACGTGATTAGAAGGGTGTGAATTCATGCCAACTGCTGTCCATTTTCTCCAGTGCACATTTATCAAAAATTATACAGCACAAAAAGGTCTTAAAAGGAAATATATTCAGGAGTTTTCCACAAACGCATGCTGTATGTGTAAAAGACGGCACACAGGATAAATGTCACCAAGTCATGCTTAGGTTTTTGTAAACTCTGAAAGAAGCCATTGTGAAGATGTCAATGTTTCCCCTGGTCTAAATAAATACATTGAGATAATCTTGGTTTAATCTGTCTCAATCGTGAGAGGTTTACACATGCTACAAAAGAGAGCTGCTGACTGTACTTTAAACAGATAACAGCACTTAATTGTAAAACATTATAGGTTCAGCTCTCTATTCATGCCATTAAAACATTATTTGGATATAGAAACAAAAAGATATACACTGTTAATGTTTTTTGTAAACGACACTGTATTTAACTGTAATATGAACTGTATTTTACTGTAGGACATTTATGCATGTCATAATTACTGCATATTTCACAGTAAAAGTATACATACAATTCTGTAAATACATATAGAGCTAGATAAATGGTGCACTGTAAATGTAAATACCGTATTTTTTAACAGTATTCAAGTTACTGTATGGTTTACAGGAAATTGTTATATATAAATATTTTTAGAAATGATAACATTTTTTTCCAATGTAACATTCTTGTAATTACACTGATTTTTCTTACAAATTCTCATTGCGGGAATGCATTCAAGACAAGCACTTCGTTTTAAAAATATTTTGCATTCTTATTCTAATTAAACAATGACCCAATATGTTTCTAATTGTGGAAATATTGCTATCAAGATTTTTTGCATAATAACTTTCCTCCTGAGCTAATCAAACAGATTTTTTCACCTAAATTCTCATTACCGGAATGCATTCAAGTGGTTTATTTTTGAACAGCTGTGATTCCTTTTATTGTCCCGTTGGACTATTACAGTAGCAGACCAATAAACAATGTTAAAAAATAAATAAAATAGTCAATAATAAAATACTAAATAAATAATAAATAAAATAGTTTAAACATTTTTATTTTATTAAGAGCTTTTGCATCGTAACGTTCTTCTCAAACATTTTTCTTTCGAATTCTCAATACCGGAACACATTCATGTTTTCTACTAATTTGTGTTTAAAGTTATCTGTTTCCCTTTATCATCAGACATTATTCTCATTAGAATATTATTAAATTTAGCAGCAAATTAATTAAAAGAAACGGTACATACAATTATAAAAAAACAAAAAAAAACAATGGCTAAATAACATTTAACATTCCTGTCAAGCTGATTGCTTACAAATTCTCATTACTGTAATGCTTTTGTTTAGGTTCTTTTAAAAAGACACATAACTTCTCTAATTATCGACGTTGCAATTGTAAGATTACAGTTTTAATAGCAGCAAAAGTAAATAAGCAAATACATAAAACTAGTAAATAATACATTAGGGGGGAATGTTTCACAGAAGGAGGACCAAGACCAGAACTGAGTGAGTACAAGTAAACAGTTTATTGCAGATTGATGAAAACTGGCTATATGTGAAACAGGTAAAGTCTTTTTCTCTTTCAGAGGATGAGCAGTGGGATCGTGATGGAACGGAACGGAGACTGGTAATGACGATAACACAGATGGGATCAGGAGACATGATACAACTAGGAAGAAACCACACTAGGAAGAGACAAGAACACGTTGTGGGGTACACTTAAAGCCGACAAGGTAAATAGAATAACAGAATTGACAGGAATTGACTGGCCGTAGTATTTTCGTCCTTCTCAATGCGATGAGGCTGGACACTGAGGCTGCGTCCGAAACCACTTACTACTTAGTAGGTAATGCATTTGAATTGAAACGTACTGCTCGGCCATTAGAAAAGTACGCTCAATACAGTATGAATGTGAGAAGTATGAACGGAATTCGGACGTACTACATTCGCCATTTTGTCACGGAGACGTGACCTACCTGCGTCAGTTGCGTCGCTTCACTCCCATTCATAAATTCTCTTGTGGGGTATCATGGGATAGCGCAGCGTGCATGGGATGCACACTTCAGAATCTCACCGGAAGTAGTAAGTCATCCGGGTACTTCTCGCATACTGATTTTCTAATTCTATAGCTGCGTCCTAAATGACACACTATACACTATGTACTTATGCACTTACACACTCAACAGCATAGTATATGTATGTAGTGCTGTCTCAAATGGAACACTAATGGCTTTTTTATCAAGCGGAAGTTCAAACCGTTTCCCTGATGACGTTTGACGGTTGCCAAATTAGAGAAATAAATGACCAAAATTCCAAATAATACCTGGCATGAGTATAACTGCATTCACCATCGGGAGGCGCTATAATCACTCTCGTAGGAGAAATTTGCTTTCACAGTCCAAATTAAATAAAGTTATCCAACATGTGCACACGATAGCTCCGCCCCTTCCGTTACGTGCACGAAGCTCCGGTCGTTGAGTGCGTGAAGTGTCCATCATTACACACTTCATATTACCGGTGGAATGAGTGCATCATCCGGGTAATTAAAGTGCACTGATTGTTGTTAAGAGTTTTCAGTGTGAACGCACTTATTACACTATTTATGGTACAAAATGGCATAGAAAAGTGCACAAGTATGCGATTTGGGACGCAGTTTATGAATTCGGACATACTACTCGGCTTGCATACTGTTTTTAGTGTTCTGTGTAGTATGGAAGTATGCAGTTTCGGTCGCAGCCTGAGTAAGGGAGCATGCAGGTATTTATGGGTGAAAATGATGAGCGGGGAATAACGTGTAGGTGCGCTAGTAATTAGTATTCGAGTGACGGGGATCTTGCTGATTGCAGTGACTGTGAACGGGGTGAATCATGTGACTGTGGGTGAGGAGAACCTGGCCTGGCTGTGAAAGTTTAGTTTTTGTTGTTGTGTGTTTTTTTTTTATCATAGTAATGACTAATTCATCTTCAATAATGTAAAAAATGAAAATCTTCGCAGTACAAGAATAAGCTTAATTTTCCTGATCCAAAACTATTTTCATATTCCTTGCTTTATATTTTTAAGGGAGTAACACATCCTGAATTTGTTTTTGAAAGATTTTGCAAGATTTATCCATAACAATAATCCCAACGCCAATGAAAACAAATGTAGCATTTCACAGCACTTGCTCCCAGATAAAAGAGGTGAACGCTGAAGCATTTATGTGCTTTCAAAAAGGGATTAAATGTCACAATTACATTTGTTTCAGAGGCTTAAGGACGTAACAGTGTAAACAGCACTTTTCAGACATCAAACGAACCGTGCGCCTGTCCCTGGAGTGAGAATGAGGAAACCAAACAGTCTGTGCAATGTCAAAGAGAGAAGAGCTCACCTCCGATCACAGATGTGCAGAATATATAAACACACGAAGAGAAAGAAATATTTAAAGAACAAAGAACAGTACATAATATGTTCGCATATCAATTTTCTGATATGTGTATAATCCAAAATGTTAAATTATCCCAGTCTTGTAAACCCGTGGCGTTAGTTATGCGCAGTGTTGGACAATAGCTATTATCTGTCAGCCGAAAGAGTTTAATTAATCCCTTTACAAAAGCCAAACTCTACTTGACACCAAGAGACTCTTATGCAAGAGCAATTAGAGCTGGTTTCTCTCCCGAAACGAGCTGCAGTGAACAATGAAAAACTCTCAATTTAGCAAAAAATGCCATAGAGAAAAAAAACCTTTAGCGATTTGTATATTAACACGACAAAACCACAGCATACGCTCCGAGTTATTTAATGCAACTCATTGATTTTCCAACAATATTCTGTTTAAAGGCAAAGTTCACCGAAAATTGACAATTCTGTCACCCTTGACTTATTCCCAACCAATGTTTCTTCTGTTCAACACAAAAGAAGATATTTTGAAGAATGTTGGAAACCTGTAACTATTGACTTCCTATTTATGTTTTACCTGTGTGGTGGAAATTCTTTTATTTTGGAAAGTAAAAACCTTAAAGGGGAAGAAGAATGCTTGAATATCTCTAGTATATATGGTGTGTGCAGAAACCTGTTAAAATGATAAACCTAATGATTATGAACTATGTGTAGTTTTAGATGCTCATATAGTATGAATTTAGTTTTATGTTATCAATAGATGATAAAAAGAGAGGAATTGTGGTGGAAATTATTTTATATACATTATAAAAGGTCTGTTCTTTTATTCTTCCATGGATGTACTGTTTACATTAAGCTATGTGTGACCACTTTAAAATCTGTTTATCACCAGACAAGATTTGGCTACCTACATGGTGATTTAACAAGCTATATGTTCAGGTGGTAGTTAATACTGAAATATAGACAATCAAAGGTTAAATTTGTGCGTTGATGTAACTGTGATTCATTCTCTATGTCATTCCTGACCTTGTGAGCTTAGCAAAGTAGATAAAAAGAGAACACACTTTTTTTCGGTGTCTCACACTCTGCAGAAACCTGTGTTGCTGTATGACTGTCTGACCTTCTTTGCAAAGAATAAAACTTTAAAAGACACTTTGGGTAAGAATTTGTCTTCTTGACCACTGAGAGAGCCTCCTTAAAGAAATTGCCATTACACCTGCTATGGATATCAATGGTTACAGGTTTCCCTAATAAGTTAATATATTACTGCCACTTTATTAGGTACACCTTACTAGTACTGGTTTGGACCCCCTTTTGCTTTCAGAGCTGCCTTAATCCTTCCTTGGCATAGATTCAACAAGGTACTGGGAATATTCCTCAGAGATTTCGGTCTACATTGACATGATAGCATCACACAGTTGTATCTTCCCCATTATGACACTCAGTTTGAACTGCAGTAGATCGTCTTGACCATGTCTACATGCCTAAATGCACTGAGTTGCTGCCATGTGATTGGCTGATTTCAAATTTGTGTTAACAACGGCCCTTAACCATCATGGCCTCCCAATCATCCTCATCCACTGAATTGGCCGCATAACTATCTCTCCTCTCCACCTATAGCTGGTTTGTGGTGAGCGCATTGGCACCAATGTCCTGTGGCTGCCGTCGCATCATCCAAGTAGATGCTGCACACTGGTGGTGGTGTGGAGAGACCCCCCTCATGATTGTGAAGCGCTTTGTGTGTATGGCCATACACAATAAATGCGCTATATAAATACACATTACATTACATTAACAAGCAGTTGGACAGGTGTACCTAATATAGTGGCCGGTGAGTGTATGTTGCGTTTAAACTGGTTTAAAAATGTTTAACTGGTTTGGAAAAAGTCAAGGATGAGTAAATCATAAAAGAAACGTCATTTTTGGATTAATTATCATATCATATAATTTAATTTGTTTTATTTATTTATTTTTGTCAATCATGTCAGCAACAATGTTTTTTTGCAATGAAAATAGCCACAATAAAATTCAATAAAACTTATTGAGAACTACATTAATAAAAAATGCAAAAAAATAAACACAGGATAAATTGTGATAAAAAATGATTTTTTACGATGAAATATGAAAAAAAATCCTGGTAAAACATTCTGTAGTCATTAAAAGTGGGACAGTCAAATTAAATATGTTCAACAGTAAGAGGGATTTAGCAGAATAAACATTGGGGGGTCTTTAGGTGAATTATCCCTTTAAGAGACAAATGAATATGCTGTTATGATGAACAATGCCACTGATTTAAGTCCAAATCATTACACCATAGACATGCTTTTGAATAACGCTCTGTTACAGAATAAGACAACATTACCATCTTTCTATCATGACAACTGGCTAATCAGGAAAATTAAGATCTTTCAGACAATGAGTCTACTTGTAAAAGCAAAAGAGCCAACACAGGTTTTACAACACTGACACTATTCATCAGCAGAGGTCTTTGCCAGCCGTCAGAAACACCTGCAACTAATAAAAACTCCATTACTGAAAACAGAAAAAAATAAAATGGCAAAAGGCCTCATATTTCTGTGTACAAAAGTTTTAACTCAGAAAATCTGAATCAAAATTACTTTTGGGAAACGAGGATGACATTAAATGTTGACATGGTGTCTCAGAAATGGCCTGCTTTCCTACTAGTATGAGAGAAGAGTCTGAATTCATATAAATAAACAGTAAGTAGTACCTGGATATACTTCCAGTGAGATTGAATTGATACTTTACTATCTCATGAAGCCACAGATGTGACCCTTTGTCATGCAAAACGCAACTCAATTTAGCAAAGGAGCTGCTATAAGATGTGTAAAAACATTCCCAAAACTAAACTTCAGTTATTATTTACTCATCCTCACGTCATTTTAAACCAGTATGACTTTGTTCTACAGAATATTATTTTTGATAAATGTTTTTTATCAATGGACGTCAACAAGCTCCAGTGTTGTTTGGTTTTCCAGTATTCTTCAAATTTTAGTTTAAATATATGTTGTTGCTACTAAGAGTTGGGGTGCAACAGACGTGAGGGTCCAAATGCAGTGTATTAACTCAGAGTCAGGCAGGCTATGGTCAAAGCAGGAGCAAACAGTAGCATGAGGGTAATCCAAAAGCATAGTTGTGGTCACAGGTAAAGAGGTCAATACAGTCAGCAAAATAACATAAACAATAAACAAGGCAAGGGTCAAAAGTACAGCAAGACTAGCCTAGGGAAACGTTTTGTAAAGTTTACAGTAAACAAGACTCAGCAATGTGTGTGAGAATGTGAGGTGTATACATAGTACAACTATTCAGTCTTCATGACTTACAGCTATGTACAAATAATCAGGGGTGATATGGAACTAGTGTGTCTGAGGTGCCTGATGGGAAATGTAGTGGAATTCAGTGGCAGAATTGTAGTTCGGGTGATAGTGTTGTCCAGCAATTTGTCAGGGCTAGATCGCTGGCAGTCGTGACAGTTATAGATGACTAGAGCTGGGACAAAATATAGATATTATGATTTACCGTGATATTTCCGGCCACGATACAGTATCAATACGCTGGCACCAAGTATCAATATTTATCTAAATGTACAAAAGATTTAATTTAATTAATCAGTCTTACACTGCAGACGTTTATCGCTTTGGCTGCAGTACACGCAGCTGCCGCCAGGTGACGCTTCCTGTAATGGCTGCATTTTTAAGCTTGTTTGACAGCACTTCTTTGACATTGTTGCTATTCTGTAAAACGTGTGCTGTTAATAAAAGACATGTATCTTAAAATTTTTTAAATGCATTTTTTTCCTTCATTTACAAAAATTGTGATATATCGTGGTGGTATATCGATATATCGCAAAATAGCTGATATTGTAATATCAATTTCAGGGCAATATGTTATGATATTTTTATTTCATGAGTTTTACCTATGATTCACACCACTATAGATGACAACGTTTAATTGCAATAATTAAAATTTTATCAGTATAAAATGTACATCTACATTGAAGCTAGAGAACAAAACGTTATCAATACTAAGTCATATGAAATATTTGGTCACATTTTTATTTAAGGTACAATTTTCTCTATTACCAAACCATTAACTAAGACTTTTAGCTCAATAAACTACTAATTTGCTGCTTAGTTATTAAGGTAAGTGTTGGGTTTAAGTGTTGGAAAAAACCAAGGATATAGAATAAGATCATACTTTATAAATATTAATAAACAGCCAGGTAATAAGCCAGTAGTTAATAGTGAGAATTGGTAAAATAGTGTTACCAAACATTTGTATTGTGATTTATTGGCATTATCACCCAGCCTTAATGCTTACAAACTGCAGACTAAACTTCGCATGACCAGAGCAACCCCACAATTATTCATTTTCAGATTCATTAGTAACCATCTCGGAGGCGACAGAGTTAACCAGTCTTACATAATTCCTCATCTGCAGAGGTTTCAAGCACTCAGCTGCATCCTCCTTACATGCAGTCTGTGTCAGGCGGGCAACTCGCTCATGCGTGATGAAGAAAGTGCCGGCTAAATATAGATAATGGTACACCTACAGTATGGCTCTTCTCCACCGATGAAGTTCCAGAGCCAAACAGAATCCCTCAGATCTAAAACACAATTGAGGATCGTGGGAAATAGCAGAGACATTTCACAGTTCTGTTCTGCACTATTTCAGAAATTTTATCAGAGACTCTTCAGTTAATTCCAAGAATATAAGCTTGAAGATAAAAAACAGGGAAAGAACGTTTCAAAAAGTGCTGCATGGGTCCCCATTCCCAGAAAATATATACAGCGTGCTGCTATGGAAAGGAGATCACTTCTAAAGACATGCCTGAATTATGTGGTTCAGCAATTGTAAAACGGCAAATGTACTTTTTTCTAATGACATTTACAGTCCTGGTGATATTTCATACAGTTCTTTGCACAATATATATAAAAGCAATGCAAAATCAAGGTAAAACTATATGGTCACAGTGCACTTTTCTCTTACGTCTGCTCTTCAATATACTATTAATTGGGTTTAGGAAAAGTTTTAGGTCAATAGTCTGCATGTCTTGGACATATTCTGTATGACAAGCCCTGCTTTTTTTGTGGATACTGTTATGTGCCAGCACGTGTTTATTTATTTATTGTTTTTGTCTCTCATCGTGTTTTTCTTTCTACCACCCCAGTTCACTTCATTGTTTGTCCCTCCTACTGCAGTCCTTGGTTGGCTGTTACACTTTTCAGTGCTGCAATCAATCCAGTCACTGCTTCATCCTGATTGGTTCCTGCTCAGTACCATTTTCATCCAATCCCCTCATGCTACCTCTCCTTTAAAAACTCTTCATCCCAGCAGTTTGAGGGCGTACTCACACTATGTAGTTTCCTTGAACCGGGCTAAAGCACGCTTGTCCCCCCTCCCGTCTCTCCCTGGCACGCAATCACATTACATTCGGGCCTGAGCACACTTATGTCATCGATGATTCTCATCGCGTATGTCATCGATGAATCTCTCGAAGGTTTCAGTAGAGATTTCTTTATATCGTTATATGGTTTTAGTGGTTTGATATGCAGTGACACACAGTCAAATATTTTGCCGAACAGATCAGCCACATTTGACGCTCAACAATCATAAAGTCCTCTTGCTGCAAGAATTAGGAGGTCTGCTGAAGGTGCAGCTGACGTGCAGTGAGGGGTTTGCGTCTTTAATAATCTACAACAGTTTGCGTTCATTAAACAGTAAGAATGATTAATAAATCCATATCAAACAGTTCCCAAAAATCACGTCTTGGTTCAGATAGCATAGTATGAGTACGCCCTAACGCCTTTTGTCTCACTTTGATGGTTTGCATTTGTGCTTTTTGCTAGTATTTTTGATAGTTTTGATATCCCCGTTTGTTGATATTGTTCATCATTATTTAATTTACAATTAGTTGTTGTTTGAATTTTGTTGTCATCTTTACTTACCCTTGCGTTACCATTCCTTCCCCACCCTTGTTTTTGTCATCGAGGTTAAAAAAGACTGGTAGGTACAGTAAGTCATGTGACATACATCTCAACACGTAGGTTTACAAGTGTCTAGAGATACATTAGGTAAGAGGGCGTACGCCAACCCTAGAATTTTTGGGTGAGTTGTTAGTGTAGATTAGGTAGGACGCCATTGACGTTGAAGATTTAGTTTTCATATTTTTTGTTTACCAGATTAGATTAGAGGGGTTTATTTTTTATTAGTATGGCTGTTTTGATTTTGATTGGTTTTCTTTAGCAACACCCATAGCCAGTCTTTCTAAAAATTCTGTTATTTATTGTTTTAAAATGTATAAATGTTGTAAGTAACTCACTTTTTCACCATCACCACTTGTAAATAAATCACTATTATTTGTACGCAAGTTATAATTGTCTGTCTTTACTTTAGAGTACAATTTTCTTTTGAGTTTCTGTTTTAACCAAATCCTTAGTGCAAGTGTGCAATCGCACACCCCTAGATTACCCAGGGTTTGTAACAGATACAGGTAAGATGTGTATCTGAAACGTACAACACAACGTACATAACGTATATATTTGCAAAAATTTAGGGCGATATTTGTAGATATGTCATCTCAAACGTGCAACAAAACTATACCCAGAGCAACATTTTTTACGTTTTGAAAAAAGGCAGAGCGCCCTCAAGTGGATTTGTCATCTAAAACGTGCAACAAAATTAAAAATTGGGCTGCAGCACATACTTTCAATGACCCTGAGCTGAAATTCTCTGTTTCTCTGGATCAGTGGTGCTCAACCCTGTTCCTGGAGATCTACCTTCCTGCAGATTTCAGCTCAAACCCTTTTCAATCACACCTGAACTAATTAATTAGGACCTGAACAGTACTTAACAATTACAGGCAGGTGTGTTTGAACAGGATTGAAGCTGAAGCTGCAGGAAGGTATATCCCCAGGAACAGGGTTGAGCACCCCTGCTCTGGATGAACTAGTATTGTGTTTTGACTTTAAATAAAATGTTTTATTATTCTATAACTGTTTGATCCAGTTTTTCCAAACCTCATTTAAACATATTTATTTTTCATTCAGAGCATTTTTATTTTCATTTGTTGAGATTGAAAATCTTCTCTTATTTTATGCTGTAAAAGACAACATTTTATTTCAAATTTAGAAGAAAAGTGTGTTTTATCCAGTTCTGAAGCTGTTCTCAGAAGGAATGAATCATTTTGTGTGGGAGAACATGAGCTATATAACTCCACAGGTCTTCCACAAACAGTAACATTACTGACTAATGAAAACAAAGAGTAATATGGCCTCTTTAAAACATATTTTCTGTTCCAAAAGTAAGGCATTCATACAAACTTGGACGAGTAAATGAAAAGGGTCAGTAAATGATGACAGAATATTCATTTCTGGGTGAACGAACCCTTTAACCAAACAACATGCCACACAACAAGAAAGAACTACTTAGATTTCATCATTTCATCATGTTCTCAGCATTAACGGAACAGAAGGAAGGCTTTGAAAGTGAGGTTTAATTTTTTGCTGAGTGGATATCGGAGTTGCTTCAGCTGCCTGAGGAAAATCACAGATGATAAAAATGGAAGAATAACAGAAAAGACAGAAAGATACTGTCCTGATTTCCAGACGTTCCTGCAAGTTCAGTCTTCTACCCTACGGTCAAGTATTCTTGAAAAGCTTTCTAATACAGACCAGCACTTTCTGAAAGAAAAAAAAACTGCCAAAAAGTATGCATGTGCAGCAGGGAGGGAGAGAGGGGGCACTCCAGCAATTTCTCATTCAACACTTCATATGAAAATCTGTCTTGCTTGACAACTCTAAAGCCATCTTGGTCCAGTATAGTCGCACTGATCTCTGCTTTATTGCACTTTTTCTACACTAGCGCACACTGGCTCTGTTTCAGCACATCAGAACGCTTCAGCAGATGTCCCAGACTCATAAGCACTAAATACTGCCATCATCTGCGGTGCTCTACTTCATGGCAAGTGGTTTTGTTTTATCACTGTTTTAGAAGATTCGTAGACCTTTACTTAATGATAAAAAGCAATAAGTTTGAACCTGAATACAAAAAGATACTTATTCTGACCGAATTGATGGAGAATCATATAAAAAATCTCAAACATTCAAACTAGGGCTGCACAATATTGGAAATAAAATAAAAAAATAAAAAAATAGAAAAATAAATAAACATTGCGATATTTTGTTTTTCAACAATATATATATTATGATATGAATACAATTACACTAGATATCTTGAATAGCTCTGCTTGGAAAGAAATCAGTTAGATTTAGACTGGGTTTAGAGTGATTTTGTAAGGATGTAAATCATGTACAAAAAAATAATAAACAAATTGCAAGCAAAATAATTAGATCAATGAAAAAAGTAAATAAAAAAGCGCTTTATGGTCATCCAGAGAGTAAAACAGTATTCAGTATTCAACCCTAGTTTATGCATTATGTCTAAGAGGAATGAAGAAGTAATGCGGATGGGAGGTTTGGATAATTAATATTCAACAGTTTGTTGTTGCCAAATGACAACTTTTTTGGGGATTATAATCCAAAGCAACTGCTCAGTTAGTTAACTGATCTGAGAAGAAATAATATATAATGTTTAATTGTTAAATTACAAATATTAATAAAGGTGACCGAGCCTTTTCTGTAGCTGCTCCAAACTTCTCTCGACTCATAAAAAGTGCTCAAACTGTTGTCTCTTTTCAAATCAATGCTTAACACACTTGTACTTTGGTGTTTCAATACAATACAGTGCTTGTTGATTTTATTTTTATTTATTTTTAGACTTTCTGACATTGTAAAGCACTTTGGTCAACGATGGTTGTTTTAAATGTGCTATACAAACCAAATTTAACTGAATTAAAAATGTAAAAAGAGCGGCATCGTGGCTTAGTGGTTAGCAATGTTGCCTCACAGCAAGAAGGTCACTGGTTTGAGTCCCGGCTGGTCCAGTTGGCATTACTGTGTGGAGATATGCATGTTCTCCCTGTATTTATGTGGGTTTCCTCCTGGTGCTCCGGTTTCCGCCACAGTCCAAAGACATGTGGTACAGGTGAATTGAATAAATTAAATTGGCTGTAGTGAGAATGATAGCTTTTAGCTGGAAAAGGCCTGATCCACCATCTATTGGAACTTGGATTAATGCCATGGCACAGCGTATGGCCATGGAAAAAGTAACATTTTATTAAAATCAAAATGGATGTATATGAAGAAATATGGAAGCCTTTAATTACTACATTAACAACAATAATATTGGTCATTTATTACAAGAGGTGTAACTAAGTATAGTGAATTTCCTTTTTGTGTGAGTGAGTGTGTGTGTGTGTGTGTGTGTGTGTGTGTGTGTGTGTGTGTTCTGTTTGGTTAGATAATGTAACTTTTATGTGTAAAGTACAGTGATGTATACTTGGTTTTTGGTTACCTAGCAGTATTTGTTTTGTATTTAAATAGTCTCTTGTAAGAGAATTCTGAGTATTTATATAGGGGAGAAGAGAGTGATGTTCTTTTGTTTGGGTGGGAAATAATTGTGACAAAATGGAATTGTTTTTCTGTTATCGGTCTTGCATAATCAAAAACAATAAACACATTGTTCAAAAAAAATTAAAATTGGCCGTAGTGTATGGTTGTTTCCCAGCCCTGGCCATCTGCTGCATAAAAACATATGCTGGAATGGTTGGCGGTTCATTCAGCTGTGGCGACCTCTGAAAGTGAGACTAAGTCAAAGGAAAAGGAATAAAATGCAAGAACATGTACTTTAGAATGTACATTCGCTATCAGACAAAACATAAAATTTTCAATAACTACAAAACTAGACATTTTCCATTTTATAATGCACAAAAAAATGCAAAGTATTACCATATTAGACATGAAAACATCCATGGGTGTCTGATTTCCATACAGGCCCTGTTTTCACCTGCTATTAAAAAGCATTTGCAGTAATCCAATCACAGTGTTCTGCTAAGAGTCATCATTACCATGCATGGTATTAACATGACTTCAGAAGAATCTCTTGTGACCACTTGTTTAGATGTTATCTAGATCTTTCCACCTTGTTTCGTCACGCTTCACATCTTTTCACAGACACTTACTTTCACTTGCATTTTACATTGCAGTGACTGGCAAATAATCCTTTGCTGGCCACTGATATTTCACATACTTCTCATTTCAGACATCTGAACGGATCATATGTGGATATAAACCTGGTTTTTGCTTACTTTTCAAAACAAACCTGCAGCAGACATGCAACAATAAGTCTGCATCCCAATTATCTGAAAGCTCTCAAAGGCCTGCAGAATATGGCACTATGGGGAATTCCAGCGGTCCCATACAGAGGGCATTGCTCTTTCAATAAAGACAAGACATTATGTAACCTGCTCCCAGCATCTGTTTTCTGCAGTGTTTCATTTATACTTCTTTCTGCCATTAAGCCAAATACAAGCCATACTAAATCCCTGTTGCAATGAACAGAATCAGGGCACAGGAGCAGCCCTCTTGTGAAAAACACCTGAAAGTTTTTCAGAGAGCTACTTTATGTTCATTCTCTCCCAGCTTAACATGTTTTTAGACATTCACAGTCATGCAACCTGCAAAACACAGTGCTCAAATGCCACCGGCCAACACCGAGAAGCGATTAATGGTGCACATTAAAATAATTGATGACAAAGCACAATCAGTGATGTGTAAAACTCCTGCTCATTAAATCAATTCTTTCCAGGGCAATGATTTATTCTTGTTTATGCGTCAAACAAGAGAGAAAACCTGCTGCAGCTTTGCAAGAGGAACAGTCACTAAGCAGACTATATTTAGATAACTGTTGCTTCACTTCTCAGAAAGTTATCGTTAAAAATGAAACGGCCATAATTGATTCAGCTTTTTTTCAGTGACCCATTGGTACAGACATCACATCCATAAATAAAATAAAAAGAAATGGCTGTTCAAGCAAAAGGTTAAACCTCCCATCAGCTGTCAATGTGCGTCAGGTTACATTGATCAAAACTGAATTGAACAGAGGACTATGGCAAGCAGTTTAAACATTGAAATTCCTATAATCCAAACCGTTTGCTACGCTCTTCTAGTGCTGGACTTTTAGAATTTCACTCTGTAAATCTGATGCGTTCTGGCGGCACCTCTTTTAGTCACTATTAGGGATGCTCCGATCAGGATTTTTGCCACCCATACCGAGTACCGATTTTTTGTCATGCTGATCGGCCGATACCAATGCCGATTCTGATGCTTCAAGTTTATATAACTGATATGTAAGCTCTCTGATCACCATTAACTTTTTTTCAGATAAAGTAATACTATTGTTGTTGCCTTTGTTATATTTTTGTTACATTTTAACACTATATGTAATAAAACTATTGTTTTAACAGAGTACTAAATAATCACAAATAAGTATCTATTATACAGTGAATATTTTAATATGCTTTTACAATGGGGTTAATGCATAACACTATGCACATCAGGATACTGAATTAGAGACAAAAAAATAAAAGAAAATTGAGCAGGCTGATGCAACCCACAAGGTTTATTTAAACATTGTCCAGTAGTACAGTGAACGGTGAAGGACAAAATAAACATTTCATCTCCTAAAATAGAGAAGTCTGATTTAACTTAAACATTGTCCAATACAAGCCTGAGCAGGACAAAATAAAAACAAAACAAAACAAACAAAAATTTTTTTTTAAACTTATATAAATGAACAAATTTGAGTAGTTTGATGCAATTCATTAAATTTTATTAAATCAATTGTGATCGGTTCGTAAGATCGGCCAAGTTAGCGAGTACCGATCGAGTCATAAAATGTGATTATCGGCCGATACCGATCTTCGGCCGATCGATCGGAGCATCCCTAGTCACTATGCTCCAAAAATTTAGAATTGTCTCCCAAATGAAGTGAAAGAATCTCCCAGCATTCATGCTTTTAAGACGCACCTTTTTAAAATTGAATATGAATATAGCAGTATGTGAAGTGTATGCATTTTATCTAAATATGTATATTGTGTTGGTGTATGTGTGCATGTACGGTGTGTGCATGTATATGCATATTTAAGGATTATTGTGTGTGTGATTGTGTAGATATATGCATATATGCGTGTACATGTATTCTTTCATCAACATATATGCGTGTACATGTATGTTTTCATTGGAGCATATAATCCGTTGTTTATTTTGCTTTATTTGTTTATACATTTTTATTTGGTTTATTTTATAATGTTTGTTGCTTGTTAAGCGCTTTGAGTTGCATGTATGTAAGAAAAGTGCTATACAAATAAAAATTTATTATTATTATTATTATTATTATTATTAAGTTATGGGTGCTTTCACACCTGCCTTATTTATTTTGGTTGAATCACACTAGAGTTTGTTTTTCCTCTTGGTGCGGTTTCAAATGAATCCTAAAGCGGTTTGTTTGTGGTGAGAACATGATCCGAACTAAAACAGAGCCAACCATAAAAAGTACTGCACATTTTGGACTAATCCAACTGCCGTAGTCCGATGCGCTGTCCCATCTTATGGGTAGGCCTGTCACAATAATCAATATATCGACTTATCGCTCAATACATGGACATGACCTCCATGATTTTTGGTGATGCAATATAAATCACCCATACGTAAAAACCAATTCTTGCAACATTTTATCTGTTTGTACAACCTCTCTATCTCTGTTTGAGGTGTCAATGGCAGTATGGTTGAAAAACACTATAGTATTTACATTTAACATTTATTAATATTTGTTTAGGCGCCACGGTGGCCGAGTGGTTAGCACGTTCGCCTCACAGCAAGAAGGTCGCTGGTTCGATCCCCGGCTGGGCCAGTTGGCATTTCTGTGTGGAGTTTGCATGTTCTCCCCGTGGTTGCGTGGGTTTCCTCCGGGTGCTCCGGTTTCCCCCACAGTCTAAAGACATGCGGTACAGGTGAATTGGGTAAGCTAAATTGTCCGTAGTGTATGTGTGTGAATGACAATGTATGGATGTGTTTCCCAGAGATGGGTTGTGGCTGGAAGGGCATCCGCTGCGTGAAACAGATGCTGGATGAGTTGGCGGTTCATTCCGCTGTGGCGACCCCGGATTAATAAAGGGACTAAGCCGAAAAGAAAATGAATGAATGAATAATATTTGTTTAGGAGATGTGTTTTCTCATTTTGATTCCGATGCCTAATTATTAAATTATTAAAATGACTTAATAAAATTAAATATTTACTTGCGTTATGATGCTATTATATTGCCATTCTGGCATTATATAATGAGTGGCCTAAAATAGTCTTAAAACGACAATAATATCGTTTATCGCGATATATTTTGGTGCAATATATCGCAAAACAAAAAAACAGATATCATGACAGGCCTACTTATGGGGTTTGGAGAAAATATTTGTTGACCGCTTTACTAACAGTAAGACGGAAAAACATAACCTGAAGGATCATTGGTAAAATTTCCAGAAAATGACCATGTCGCAGTTTAGTTAAATTAATTCACGCCTCCTCCTAACGCCTTCGCTGATTGCAATGCATTAAAACATTGTTTTCCAGACGCAGCTGCACTTCATTCTCGAAATGTAAAGTTTGTGATGTATTGTATACAAACTATATAGTATACTCTGACCAGGGATACAATCAGCCAGTGCAGCAACATTTTGAGTCTGCCAGTTTGTTTATTGGAATTCCATTGGCATTTTTCCACATGTTAATTCTGACCAATCAAAAAGTAGTTTAGGAAATTTGTTCAATAACATCTGGCCAATGAGTGATGTGGATTTTGTCACATGACTGCATTTTGGTTCTTTTCAACTGGTTCGGACCAAAGCAATCAGTGAGGTGTGAAACGGACCCAAAGCAGTAGAAAAATGCTACAATGCATCATTTGTTGCCCTTGGTCTGGGCCAAATAAACCGAAACACAGATGTGAAAGCACCCTAAAACTAACAAATGTTACTTGTTAGCTACTAAGTAAATGTTTTGTAGTAAATGTCGAGATCCATTATATTTATACATGTATATCAGAAGCATCAGAATACATATGACTACTTTTTTGTCAATAATAAGCATTATATTACTTAAATTCTAGTAAATAAAAAGTATTCTAGTATTTGTTCACATAAGATCTCAATAGCTGGGTTTCCTGAATTCACAAAAAAGTGTTTTATGCTAGCTTAAGATGGTTTTGAAAAAAGGTAAATGCGAATGATGGAACACATCAGCCAAATAAACTCTAGCGTAGTGACTATTACACCCAAATGCCTAATCAGCTGTCTCCATATGCTTGCCTTGTTTACTGTTGGTTACTAGGTTACCAATACTACAGTCAGTGGCGTTCCAACAACTTGACAGAAACCCACCAAATTTGCATTCAGGATATTTTTGCAAACTTTAAAAAGACTTGCTTCACGTTAGGATGGAAACCCAGCTAGTGTGTTGCCAGGAGCCATGGGCATTCATTTCATTTAGCCTGTTTGTGTTTTTTGACTGTCAGTTTGAAGTCCTGATAGCTGTTGATAACTTTATGATCACCAAAGACAATGTATTCAAAATAGTTCATAAAAAGACTGAAAACAACAACTGTAAGTTATTTAATTAATGACCTAGTACTAGTTAAAAAAACAGCCCATATGAAAAAATACTGCATTAAGTAGTGTTTTTGAACCATGCTATAGTAAAATATTTGAACCTGTTGTGGTAATTCTACAGTTGCCATGTTAACACAACAACTATAGCAATATAAACAAATGAACCAATATTGTAGTTTTCTACAACAATAAAGTATTTTATACAACAAAACACCTGTTTACTGTTGTATTTACTACGTTTTATCAGCTTACTAGTTGATACTACAGTATTCTGTAGCATTCACTAACAAATACTATAATACAGTATAATATACATAGGTTCAAAAACACTATAGTATTTATAGTATAGTATCTGTATGGGTTTATTGAAATGTAAATGGTTCCAGTGATGTTTAAAACGGCTTGCCATAACGAAACACTAAAGCGCAACACTTTATTTCTTCGCCGGTACATTGTTAAATGTGAATGTTTCCATTTTTTAACAACGAATGATGAATGGAGGCATTAGAGCGACTCCAGTTACTTCCTACACAAATGTTGGCGATCATGAAATATTTAGACCCTTTCACCCATCCCATGCCTCCAGCGAGCACTCTTACCTTGCAGATTCTGCACTCGGATGTCGCTGATCTGCCCGATCAATTCCTCCCGTTCAAACCAACCATCACATTCGTGTCCCGCCATCTGGATCAAACAGCTGCTCGTTTTAAGAAGCTTCCGTCCCGTGATCTCCGCAGAAATCTCTCTGTTATAAAGTACTCTGTGTGGCCGGTGGCCAGGCGGTGGCCATGAGTGGAGTTTGTGCGGGTTTCATGGGTCTAGATCCGAAGAGATGCTGGTGCTCGGCTCCCGCATTGTTCCAGTAAAGTTACTTTGATTCCTCGTGACACACAACAAAGTCTCTCCAGAGCTGCTGTGAGGAGGAAAATGAGAGGGAAATGTGGGAGGAAAAAACCACCTGGTTAATGTTTGCAGGATCTTCTGAACACGCCTACACTACCTCTGATACTGCGAGGGCGGCGCTGTCTCTCTCTCTCGCTCATGTTTGATTCCTGAATGAATCATTCTGTTGAACCGATTCTTTTTCAGTCTGGCGCAGCGGTGGTCTCTAAAACCAGTCATATGAGAAATAAACATAATAGATTAGTCAACCCAAAAAAATGAATTCCCCTCAGGCTTTCAAATATGCGGGGGACTTTTTTATCAGCAGAACATTTTAACTCAAACTGGTGCGTGGTGATTCATGAAATTAAATCCCTTTAAATGAGCATCTCATAGAAATATTTTCATGTTATTAAGAATATTTTTTAGCTACATATATTCATATAAATGTAACAATGTTGATTATAAATGTCTTCATATTGACTTTGGATTTTATAATAATGTTTTACATTCTTCAAAGTGTCTTCTGTATTCAACAGAAAAAAAGAACGCCATGAAGGTTTGCATGGAACAGCTTAGAGGTGAGTTAATGATGATTAAATGTAAATTTATTTGGTGAAAATGCAAAAATGAGTGTGTAAAATATGGTTGATTTTTATCTAATATCACATTTCTTATTAGCTTTATTTAAATTAACAGGTGAATCAATTGTCCAACTCAATTCATTTGAACGGACCGTCAGAGCGAATCGGTTCACTAAAGTGATTCAATCTTCCCAACGCAGGCTGATTTGTCACTCGTTCTTCGCACTGACGAAAGACGTCTTGAAGGATCGAGTCTGTATGCGGTATTGTGCTGCATTTGGGTCGTGTAATTGTGAAGGACACCGTGGTCGTTCACAACTATATGTTCATGCGTTTTAGACAACAAACGAGCTAAATCTGCTTCATGTGATGTGCAAATAAGCAACCCGCCCCCATCCGACTGATCGAGGCTTAACTCGAGCTGTAATAGACAACCATCTACAGTATAATCGTGAGCAAATCTTTTCTAATGACACCAACAGACTACACCATCTGATAACAAACAAGAAGAGTCGTAGTAAAGGTTAGCGATTAAGAATAATAAACTGGTTACTGCGGAGGAGGAGAGTAGGCTACAGTAGCTTATCTTTACTCTGTTTTTGCTCTTGAAGGAATTTAATCATTCAAGAACACGAGATTATTGATCAGTATTGATCTTTATAGGAAGCTTCTAAATCAGGAAACGTTTTCATTTGAAATATTCCAGTCAGTAGCCATATTTTGTAGAAATCGTGCCACATGGAACATTTACTTAATTGTCACAGTATTAATATGGGGTGAATTCAGTTAATCTGCCACTCTTTTTGCAATTTTGACTTCAGCTCTCTATTTTAATGTCTATGTAACTACTTAGAACATATTAGATATTTCTGAAAGCCCTACGATGTTTTCTAACCACTGAAGAAAACATGATGATATTATACCGAGGAGAGCCACGCCACACCAATTAGTATTTTTGTGTCATAAAAAAAAAATATTCTGCTTGAATTTGATAATTCGGGACATGTATTTGGGATGAAAAAAGTTTATATTTGCCATATTTATACATGCCAAACACAATTTTACACATTTTTAAAAAGTGTGAGTGTGTGTGTGTGTTTAAGTATCAGAAAGAGACTGAGTGTGTAAGTGTGTAATCATGTTTGTGTGTGTGTACATGTGTGTTTAAGTATCAGAGAGAGAGAGAGAGAGAGAGAGTGTGCGTGTGTGTGACTGTGTGTGTTGTACTGTACATACTATGCTCTTGCCACAAGCAATAACTTTAACTTGCGTCCACACCAATCCCTAACATTGTAAGCATTATAAAAGTATAAATCTGTTCGTTTGTTTGTTCGTTTTAATTTATTTATGACATTTGCGTAATTGTCACAGTAATAATATGCCTATAATGGCCTATAAATAGCCTAAAAAGTTGATATCTTTTAGATTCTTGTCTCTTTTTTTTGATTATATATTGTTAAAATTATATATAATATAATGCAGTGTTAAGTTAACTTCTGTTGTTACAAATGTAGTTTGTCTGCTTATTATAGTACAGCATTTTGTTTTATATAATTCCAATGTTGTTGTTTTTAATCAAATTTTTATTATTTATTTTGAACAGATTCTGTTAATTTGATTTATTGGTAACATTAATTTAGGTCACAATTCATGCTATTAACTACTAGCTTATTACCTGCCTATTATTAAGACATTAACTGTTCATTATTATTTATTATTCTACAACCTACTCAAAACCTAAACCAAACTTCTACCTTACTAACTATTAATACACAGCTAATTAATATTTTATTAAGCTAGTTAGTGTTAGTTAATTGTTTGTTAATGTGAATTGTGACCTAAACCAAAGTAATACCGATTTATTTGAAATGTGTTTAATATATTTTTTGTTTAATATTATTTTGAAATAATTATAATTATGAAATTATTTATTTTTATCTTATTTTTTATTTAAAAATTAATTAGTTTGAAACAAGTTTTCAGAATAAATAGAAGAGAAAAAATAAATAGAAATATAAACAATATTCACTGAGATATTATTAGCTTACTAAATTTTACCAAAAATCAGCAGGTATCAAACTAACCTTGACATTTTAAAGTACAAACGAACGCCTAATTTCCAAACTCAAATTCTTTAATTCAACATTCAACAGGCATTCAACTCTTCAATAAAAAGTGAAAGCAGGTACTGAAGAAGGCTCTTTGTGTTTTTAGCCTGTGAATGAGATCACGCTGTAGGTAATCTCCTATAGTGTTTACTTTAGAGCTCACCGAACAGCTTCCTTCAGAAGATGGATTGTAGTAATAAGGTGTACAGTCAGCTGCCTTCAACATCCTGAATGATACAGTGCTTGAGCCTAAAGCAAGCCATTATAATAACAGGGATTTCCTGTAGAGGAGCGATGGCGTGTGCATATGGCAGAGGTAAAACGGCGCTGTTGTTTATGCGCTGCAGTGATTATGATGAGACGTGTCTGTGAGGGTCAGTTATGCCGAATATCTATAAAGATGGATGGACAGCAGTGTTCACCCACCCTCTGTTCCAGGCAGAGGCGGCTGTTGTGTAACAGGAAAGAAGATGAGAAGTAAAAAAACACCCACTAACACAAGCTGGAACAAAATACTGCATCCAAAGATCTCTGCTGTGAATGCTCTACTTTAATAATGCAATGCTCATCTGTTTGTTAAGAGTACAGTTAACGATTTTTGTAAATGACACAGTATTTAACTGTAATATTAACTGTTTTGGAGTATGTTACTGTATTTTAAATTTTCACTGTGAAAATGACTGCATATTGTACAGTAAAGATATACCTACAGTTCTGTAAATACATATACAGCAAGATAAAAGGTGATGTAAATGTAAACAGTATTTTTGCTGTAATTGATTTATGGTAGGACAGCACGGTGGCTCAGTGGTTAGCACTGTCGCCTCACAGCAAGAAGGTCGCAGGTTCCCGGCTGGCCATTTCTGTGTGGAGTTTGCATGTTCTCCCCATGTGCACGTGGATTTCCCACATAGTCTAAAGACATGGGCTATAAGTGAATTGTGAACTAAATGGGCCATAGTGTATGAGTGCTTGTGTGAATAAGAGTGTATGGGTGTTTCCCAGTACTGGGTTGCAGCTGGAAGGGCATCCACTGCGTAAAACATATGCTGGAATAGTTGGCGGTTCAAGCTGCAGGAAAATTATTGAATGAATGATTTACGGTAAGTAACTGGCGAACTGCTACCAGTAAGTTACTGTATATTGTACAGGGAATTGTTAACAGTGTAGGACTAGTCCCAGCATTCACTGTGAGTTTCAGGTTAGTTCACCAAAAAAATTAAAATAAAATAAAATTCTGTCAGTAGTTAATCACCTCTGAGACCTTAATTCGTCTTCGTAATACAGATAAAGATATTTTAGGCCCTGTTTACACTAGTGCGTTTTAGTTTTAAAATGGCGTTTTAGCATGAAAACGAGCCGTGTCCACACCGCGTTCACCCCGCGTTTCTGAACAGATCTCCGTCCACACTACGCCACCAGAAACGTATATCACGTGACCATTCGCGCACTCTGGGCATGCGCTTTCAAGTATAAACAGGAAGCATGTGTCTCGCTCGGCATTTGGTTATTGTTAGTCAACAAATGCTGGTTGAACGATGAACGCGATGGTAAAGAAAGCAAGAGAGGTCTTTTTGAGGACAGACGACGGGATCGAGTTATTACTTAAAGTAACAAATGAATAAAACATCCATGGCTATCGAAAATACAGTGTTTACAGTGAAGGCTGGTCTGCCGTCTGCCGGTGACGTTATAGTCATGTGCGCTTGACGAATAAGTGAAGGATACGCAATGACCCAAAAGCCCCAATCACGTAGCGAATCTCAGCAGCCACGCCTCCGTTTTCAAAGATATCTGTTTCCTCCATCCACACTGAGACGGAGCAGCAGCGTTTTAGAATAAAAACGACCTCTCCAGCGTTTCCAAACCGCTCCGTTTTCGTGGCTATAAAACTCCGGCGTAGTGTGGACGGATGGTAACCAAAGACTTTGCAGCGCCACGGATGCGATCCAAGACCCGTGACGAGACGATCCCAAGGCTCCTTAACCCTGGACCTCGCTGTATCCTGAGCAGCTGCTTGGCGGAGTAGCAAGCAAGAGACGGATTCCTGTGACCCTCCAAGGACAGACGAGCCTCGAGTTCTCCAGCCTCCGGCGACTAGACTGCAGCTAGAGCTGCGCACCGATGGATTACTCTTCAGTGTTTGAACTC
>CAIGQQ010033471.1:1276981-1291651 GCA_903798035.1 Danio albolineatus | reverse complement strand
TGTGTGTGTGTGTGTGTGTGTGTGTGTGTGTGTGTGTGTGTGTGTGTGTGCATGTGTGGGTGGGTGGGTGGATGGCATAGACACTCACAACCTGCTCAACATGATTCAAGCTGTTCATTTCTCTACAGGCGTTTGGAGAAAGCAGTGCAGCCTTTACAAGGAGCAAAACATTTCCTTAAAGACATCTTTTACTCAGGATCACTTGTGTTTTTTGGTAGTTGTTCGTGTTTTAAGGGATCGTTCACATCCAAAAATAGAATTTCTGTCTTTAATTGTTTACCATTATATCTGCCATCATATCACATCTTTATTCTGTGGAGCCCACACAGAGATCTTTTGAAAAAATAAGTAAATAAATACTAATTTTCACATGATGAATGTCAAGTGGGTACAAAATTGTGGGATTTTGTTTTTTGGTAAAGTATAATAATAATTTTTATCTTTAAAAGTATGATCTAAAGACAATTGTGACCTTTTATTTAACCTTTTGACCTATTTTACCTTTTATTTTATAACGATTGTTAATTTATGTCTCACAATTAAGACTTGTCAGATTTGTCTGTTTATATCTTGAGTCTATAATAGTGACAATCTATAATATTGAGTAATACTCTTAAAAAAAATCAGAATTGTGAGATAAAAACTCCTTATTTCAAAAAGAAATAATTTAGAATTGCAAGGCAACTTATAAACTCACTGTTTAGAGAAATATTGTAAACTCTAAACTTTGTCTTGCCATTTTTTACATCTCACAGTTCAGACTTTTCTCCTCAGAGTTTTGAGTTTGTCACATTTTAGACATTTCTTCCTTAATTCGGAGTTTATATCTTGCAGTTATGTGTTTAGTTTCATCCTTGTGACGAGGTTTGACCCTATTGACTTTTATTTTATGGACAGAATTATGTATATTTTCCCTCCAAATTTTGACTTTAAGTTTACAATTTACAACTTATTGCTTATTGCAGTGTTGCGATTTAGACCTTTTCTAAGAATTACATGATATTGTTAAATATTTCCCAGAGAAAACGTCAGTATTGTGGGGAAAACTTTCATATTACCGTTTAGTTTTGTCCTTGTGATAAAGTTTTGACCCCACTGACTTTCATTTGGACTCAACTAAAACCAGACATAATAGTAAGTAAATAACAACAGAAATTCATTTTTGCATGAACTATCCCTACTGTGGTATGTCTTATTTAAAGTTGTGGATGTTTTCATTCATACCACTTGTTTTAAATCTGTTGTTTGTTATTTTACTCAGGCCGCTCGAAAGCTAAACTACGTTTAATAGGACGTAACTATCACTGTGCTGCGGGTATCGATTTTGATGGCAGTGATAAATAAGGCTTTTAAAATCTTCTTCGTACATTGCTGACCTCAGAGAAGGCAGAACCAATGCACCCGTTCATGTATCACTCCAAAGCAAAGGTGCGTTCATAACAGGCCTTTTACCCCTTTTGGAAATTGTTGAGTTTTGGTATGAGCCTCTGATTGTTGTTCTAGGTTACTGTATACATGTGTTTTACAGGCATAGATGATGGAGTAAAAATAGCCCTGTTTGGGGGGAAATGTCCTTTTTTGAGATTAATTTTGGAACTCAAGACCTACTTGGTCTGTTTTTCTTTACCTCTTTTTTTGCAAACTGTCTCAGCTGGGATTTCTAAGGGCCCAAAATGAGCAGAGTTCAGTTGTTCTTTCAGGACCGCTTCTTTAAGGTCATAGTTTGATGAAAGGAATGCCTGCATCTATTTTTGTCCAAAAATGAAGGCTTGTCTAACAAATCCTCCTTTTAGAGATGGCAAAAGTCTCTTTAAAGTGATAGTTTACCCAAAAATGAAAGTTCTGTCTTCATTTACTCATCCTCCACTTCTTTATTTATTCTGTTAAACACAAAGGAAGATATACTGAATAATGTTGGAACCAAAAAAAACAACCATTGACTTCCATTGTGTTTGTTTTTTGTTCCTACTTTTCTTTTTCTAACATTTTTCAGAATATCTTGTTTTGTGTTCAACAGAAGTAAGAAATTCAAGTTTAGAACAGCGTGAGTGTGAGTAGATGATGAGAAAACGTTTATTTTGGGGTGAACTGTCCATTTAAATGCATCTTTGAGTTTTATGATTGCAGTGTGAGACATTATATAGAGACCTATTGCATGACTTTTCAGCTTTGAGTATTATTACACATACGCACACCATGCATAGCGGAAATGTAAAATGGTATACAGACCTCTCTGATATGTTAAACCAGTTTTCCGTTAATATGCGATGCACTATTTCATGTTAAATGCATTCTCAAAAGTGCATTGTCAGAGAGAGAGAGACTCAACCCAAAATATGCTGCATTTTCTCAAAGGAAACTGTAATATTGAAGCTCGGCCTTCAATTCATTGCACTGCTTTATTGTTTGTATTTAATCCTCTTCATGTCAATGCAAACCCTTTAATGATCTATATAGGAGTTATTAATGATACTACAAAATGCTAAACTCCAAACTCTTGGTTGAACGGTTCAGTTGTGTTTGCCCTAAAGATCTTTTAACATATGCTAATATAGCTAGTTTACAGCACTGTGTGCATGGGAGAGTTGACTTTTATTTGGGAAAAACAAATACTGGAAAATATTTGAATTAAAAGCAAGTATAAATGATCAAAAGCATGTAAAAAATAATAGCCATGACTTAGAATTCAAATGCATGAAGACAATGTATTTAAAAACATTTATTTTATTACTGTATTTTGGATGAAACATATAATCTTATAATCGATCCGATGACTATATCCGGGATAGAGCATATAACCAGTATTTTTGTATTTTACTCCAGGCAATAAACATGCAGTGCATTTTCTGTGCTGTTTGTGTTTCTTTTGTTGCTGTGGATGTGAGATTGAATAGATAAACGTGACTCGATATCAGGATTGCCATTGTGAAAGGCAGTGCTCATCTTTAGCTGGAAACGCATCTGTTTGTCTCTGTTCATCTTAACTTGTCTAGCGAGATGTGCTGTGATAATGAAACTCAAAACCAGTCTGCATGTGTGAAAAAACACTGAATTGAACACAAAATAGGCCTAATAAATAAGAGTTATGTATTCTGATTGAGTACACTCGTTATGAGAGTGCATTGTAGGATTGATTGAGTGCACTTTCGCATATTCACCGTGGTTTCAGACAGAGTGGTTTCGAACTGCTCTCTCAAATAGTGCACTATTGAAGTGTATAGGGGTATGGCAAGCTGTTTTGACATTTTGTATCTCGTATAAAATAAACAAGTATAGTGTCTATTTTATAGGTACTAGTATCAAATGCTAGCATCTAATAACCCTGCTGAAAAAAAATAGCCTAAGCTGGTTGGCTGGTTTAAGCTGGCTTTCCAGCCTGGTCTTGGCTGGTCAGGCTGAAAAACTATTAACAAAAAACAGCTTGACCAGACTGGTTTAAGCTGGACATAGATGGTTTTGGCTGGGTTCCCAGCCTGGCTAGGCAGGTCAAGCTGGTTTCAACTGGTCATTTCCTGGCCTGACCAGCTAAGACCAGACTGGAAATGGCTGGAAACCAGCCTTGATGGCCAAAACCCCTCTAAAACCATACTGATCGACCAGCTAAAACCAGCCAAACAGCCTAGGCTGGTTTAAAGGGGTGGTTCAGAGTGTGTTTTTAAAGATTGGTTGTGTTTATTATGGGGTGCAAAGCAACGTGTGCTCATGCTTCATTTGTAAAAAAAAAATCACGTTATTTTTTTGTATATATCTTACTTTGATTATACACAGCTACTCCGCTAGCATGAAAACAACATATTTCCTAGTTCCTCCAAAAACCCAACCTCAAGAGGCTCTGATTGGTCTGCTAACATAATGTGCTGAGATTTGCAGATCAGCTCCATGTCACCTGGAAGCGTCCTGCTATAGCATTACAGCACATCTGGCCACGCCCCTTCGCTGCGCGGGGTGAATGATTGTAACCTGAAGGGTTTATGACATCGTTAACCAGGATGTATTTTTTTGTAGTCCCCTAACTTCGTTCGCTGTAGGCTTTGCTAAGCTAACTCTGGAAAAGCCAATGTCTCCCTTTGCATTGAACTTTGAGCGTCTTGCATTCAGAGATGTTATGTTCACACAGCTACATTACACATCAACTAAAGTTTAAAATGTGATATTGTAGTGGACCACCCCTTTAAGCTGGGTTTCTTTTTTTTTGGCAGTATTAACTAGGTACTAGTATCTAATTAATAAGTATTAATACCTAGGCCCACACGGAATCTGCACGTGCAGAATTCCGCATATTTTTAGCCCATCTTTGATTTTGTTTATTTACTTGTGTAAATGTATATATTTATTCAGTTTTCAAATTTATTTTAGTAATAATACTGACTAATATTAAAATATTCATATGATTTATTTACAATACAGTTTGTAGAGTACTTTTTTCTGTCTTTTAGTGGAGATTTTATATGAGAGACTTGCTTTGTTTACCAAATAAAGTGGATCTAATTGGATTTGCATTATAAACAGTAAATAAATGTTAAAAATGTATTAATTTGTATTTCACATATTAAGGTTTTAGTTATGATACTCCTAACATAATTTTGCATAAATCCGCAGATTTTCAACAAAATACTCCACAGAAAAAGCAAAAAATATCTGCAGATTCCATCTGGCCCTACTAATACCTAATGATTAACTACTAGTACTCAAAAATAGGTACTAGTGCCAGCTGGAATACATTCTTGTCAAAACTGAATAGCTGGTATCTCAATGACAGATCCTAATACAAATTAATGGGGAAACAACTGTTACAAGTAACAACACTTACTAGTCACGTTTAAAATAAGATCTAATATCTATTCAATAATTATTAATATCTAATGAATAAGTAGTAGTACCTAATAAATAAGTACTAGTATCTAATAAGTACCAGTATCTAATGAACAAGCTATAGTATCTAATAAAAATAGAACTAATGTCTTATGAGTAAGCACTCGTACATTTTAAAAAAGCACTGCTATCTAAAGAATAGGCACTAGTATATCATGAATAAGCACTAAAACTAAAACATCTAAAACAATAAGTATTAGTAACATGAAAATAGATACAGTTTATGAATTAAATGTCAAAACGGCTTGCCATAATAAGGGGAGATACAGCCGTAGCTTTACAGTCACGCACTCTGATGCTCAAAACTTACAAGAAATAGTAATACTTGTCTTTTTTAATTAAAAGTAAAAATATATGTATATGTGTTCATCAATTGATTGTTCAATTCATGCACTTAAATTATTGGAGGAAAAATCTTTGGTTTTAGCCTCTGTGGTTTAACAGTTCGCTAAAACATTAATGCAAATTTGAATGATGGTGGCCATAATAGTCTTTAAATTTGCTGTGAATGTTTACATTGTCCTCTATCTGTGTGCCCAATTTAATCAACTTTTTACCTTAGTGTTTTATGTGCTGCCAGACTTGAGACTTGAGAACGAAACACAGATGCGTTGTTTTCTTTCAATTAATTTAGTCCTTATTGGCAAAGAGTTGTCATTTCTGCTTTGCCTCTGCACCCACGTGTGGTTCTCCACCACCTTTGATTTTTTTCTCACTTCAGTTAAAGAGAAAGTTCTCCATCAAGCGATTTGCACAGTAGCTGTATTTTGACTTACCATTAGACTGGACAGATACATGTTTGGTTAAACATTGGTCATAGCAGAGTCTGTTTATTGACATAGTCTCAGTGTAGTCAGGTCAATGTTTGTCTTCGAGGTGTGTGTGAGTTTATTTGGCACAAAGATAAATGAGTATCTGTGGCTTTAATGTGAAAGCCCACTTTCTGAAAGCAGAAAATTGCATGGCCTGATTTATTCAGATGTGTTTGGTGCGAGTTGTGAGAATTGGATCACCCACACAGACACACACACACACACACAGCTACACATTTCACGCCGTCGTCTCCTTTCTGCTGAGATATTTTTCTGCTGTTGTCTCATTGCAATCCAATCTGTTTGATGATTCCCAAAGATTCAGATTGATGTAGATTGGAAATCAGTCATTCAGGTGAACGTAATGGGGTTTGAATAATGCAGTGATCCTTTACCCACATTCATTCCACGAGAGTGACTGAAACATCATATTTGCAGTTCTCCGCCCTTTAAATGCTTACACATTAACCAGAAACTGATGAAAACGAACTCTTTATCTGCAAAACACGAAATGACTTTGCGTTTCTAAACTGTGTATAAAAGTTTAAAAGGAATTGCTTTAAACCAATTCTTTTTTTGTAATAAAATAACCTTACAGTACTATACAATATAAATATGTATATGTTATAAATTGTAATACTAAATGCATATATTTGATTAAAACTAGTACTGAAGTAATAAATAAAACTAAGTATTAAAAGCTAAAGCCAATTAAAAGCTAAAACCATACTGAAGCTATGTAGAAATATTTGTAAAAAAATAATAATAATTTGAAGTTCTTTTGAAGTGTTTCAGTTTGAGTGAATTAAGCTATGTCAAAGTGTAATAAAACTAAAATGAGAAATGGGATGAAATAAAAAATTACTCAAATGAAATGAACATAGAAATATAAAAAATGAAAGGACTGAATTTAGAAATAATAAACAACAGAAAAAAAACTGACATGAGTAATATTTGAAGTACTAAAATTACTCGAAGTGAAAAACAAGTAAAGCTATATATACAATCACCGCCACATTATTAAGTACACTTGTCCATTTGCTCATTACCGCTAATTTCTAATCAGCCAATCACATGGCAGCAGCTCAATGCATTTAGCCATGTAGACATGGTCAAGACGATCTGCTGCAGTTCAAACCGAGCATCAGAATGGGAAAGAAAGGGGATTTAAGTGACTCTGAATGTAGCATTGTTGGTGCAAGACGGGCTGGTCTGAGAATTTTAGAAACTGCTGATCTACTTGGGTTTTCACGCACAACCACCTCTAGGGTTTACAGAGAATGGTCAGAAAAAGAGAAAATGTCCAGTGAGTGGCAGTTCTGTGGGCGCAATTGCCTTGTTGATGCCGGAGGTCAGAGGAGAATGACCAAAAGAATGTTTAGAGAATGTTCCAGCTGACAGAAAGACAACAGTAACTCAAGTAACCACTCGTTACAGCTGAGGTGTGCAGAAGAGCATCTCCGAACACGAAACACGTCCAACCTTGAGTCAGATGGGCTACAGCAGCAGAAGACCACACTGGATGCCACTCCTGTCAGCTAAGAACAGGAAACTGAGGTGACAATTCGCACAGGCTCACCAAAATTGGACAATAGAAGATTGGTTGCCTGGTCTGATGAGTCTCGTTTTTTGCTGCGACATTCGGATGGTAGGGTCAGAATTTGGCATTAACATCATGAAAGTATGGATCTATCCTGCCTTGTATCAGCGGTTCAGTCTGTTGGTGGTGGTGTAATGGTTTGGGTGATATTTTTTTTTGGCACACTTTGGGCACATTAGTAGCAACTGAGCATTGTGTCAATGATACAGCCTGCTTGAGTATTGTTGCTGACCACGTCCATCACTTTATGACCACAATGTACCTATCTTCTGATACTTCCAGCAAGATAACGCACCATGTCATAAAGCGCGAATCATCTCAGACTGGTTTCTTGAACATGACAATGATTTCACTGTTCCTCAAATGGCCTCCACAGTCGCTAGACTCAATCCAATAGGACACCTTTGGGATTTGGTGGAACGTGAGATTCGCATTATAGATGTGCAGCAGACAAATCTGAAGCAACTGCATGATGTCAATATGGACCAAAATCTCTCAGGAATATTTCCAGTATTTTGTTGAATCCATGCCACGAAGGATTAAAGGGCCACGAAACACCAAAACACATTTTTTGAGCTGTTGACAGTCATAAATGAGTCCCACGCGGCTATAAACACTATTAGGACACAAATAATTGACTAAAAAGTGAAAATTGGTTGTTTTTGCGTTATTTCGAGCAAATTCGTTCTTCCGGTTTGAATCGAATTTTTGAGGCTACGTCACGCCTATGAGATCCATGCGTATTCTCCCGCGTGGTGACTGGAGGTCTGTCCCGGCGTGAACAAATTGACGTCAGTGAGCGTGCAGCATTAATTCATGACATAGCCTTTGTTCAAGCCAATCAGCGCGCTCTACTCTGAAGGCAAAAGGGGGGTCCAGCCCGTAAATAGTAATATATATATATATATATATATATATATATATGTAGATATAAAATGTAATGTATAAAAAACATAGTTCATAGTTTCTCAAACTAAAACTGAAGTAAAAAATAAACCTATTAACTTCTATAGAACTATTACACTAAAATTTAATATAAAAAAATAAAAGTTGAAGCAAATGTCTTATAAATATTAACAATATAATTGCTCAAATAAATACTAATAATAAATAACATAAAAGTATCAAATCCTAAAATAACCCTCAATTACACAAGTAACCTTGAACCACCTATCTTGACTCTGCTCAGTCTGTCAATCAGTCATTTACAATCTGGACCTCACCAATATGACCATGTTTACTGAATTAAGAAAGATGACCTGGATTAACCTCGTGTAATGTGTGCGGAAATCTGCACTCCATAGTAATTGAATTATGTTGGCAGAAAGCATGTAAGAGATGAAGCTAGTCACACTAGCCGGATGTCTGCGCGCGGCGTAATCACATTTACACACTTTTGACTCAAATTCAAGTTACACATTTGCTGGTTTAAGTAGGATATGAGAAAACACACAAAGAGCACATGATAAACTGCTGCGGAGAATGTACCGGATATGAATCACGCTGCTGATCTTCTCGTTGGCTTAAAAGTCTACCAAAAATGAATGATTTATCTCCCTCTGTGACGTGTTAGTGTGTGAAAGTCAAACTGCAGAATAACTTGAGCGAAATTGATGACTCGTTAATGAATCAGTATGCAGAGCTAATGGTTTGATGTCAGTGTGCACCTGGGCTGTTAAAACTGTGGCTGAATGAATCTGTTTTATTGCTTTGTCTGGTCAGTGACTAAAGTAGTAAATATTTAATTCTGTGGCGTTTTGCCATGGCAGCCAAGGTTTCCATGTCAGAGGTGCTTTCCACTGAGAAAGTCTTGTAAATGCAAATTGACAGCTCTTTAAAAAAAGAAAGAAGAAGAACTGCCTGATCAGGTCATTGAGCTGTGTGTGATTTGTAAATGCAAATCGTCTTTGGAGGTTGTTTATAAGTTGCAAGATTGGTACAATATTTAAAATAGGAGAACACTATACAATAATGGTCCATTTGTTTATATTAGTGAATATATTTACAATCCAATTATTATTGTATTTATTCATCTTTGTTAGAATTAGTTGACGGAAATCAAGTTGTTCGTTATTAGTTCACGTTAACTCGCAGTCGTTACTATAGTTATAACACGCATGACTGTTTTAATAATGCAATAGTAAATGTTGAACTATGATTAATGATTAATCAAGGTTTTATTGTTCTTAGTTCATGTTAAGAAGTACATTAACTACAAGGTCTTTGTTCCTTTATTCATCAGGGTTCACCACAGCAGAATGAACCACCAACTTATCCAGCATGTTTTATGCAGCGGATGCCCTTTTAGCCGCAGCCAGTACTGGGAAACAATCATACACTCTCGTTCACACACATACACTGGACAATTTAGTTCACCCAATTCATCTATATGTCTTTGGACTGTGGAGGAAAACCTTAGTACCCGTAGGAAACCCACATGAACACGGGGAGAACATGTAAACTGCACACAGAAATGCCAGCTGACATTAAACTGACAACTGACATGCCAACATACATTAACTAATAAACCATTGTTTTAAAGTGCTACCTAAGAAGGTTATTAAAACATTACCATGGCTGGACTGACAGAAGAAACTGTAATATTGTTTAAAATATTATTGTAATATTGTTAAATATTACAATTTAAGGTAACACTTTATTTCGATGGTCCATTTGAGTATTAGTAGACTGTCTACTTAATATCTGTTGATACTGACATTCAACAGACATTTAACTTACTATAAGAAACTTTGCAAGTACATGTCAACTTACACTAACCCCAACCTAACAGTCTATTTATAATCTAATGAGAATTAGTTGCAATGTAACTTAAATTCAACAAACGGACCATCAAAATAAAGTGTGACCGAATTTAAATGTATTTCTGATGCAAAGATCAATCTTCAGTGTCACACGATCCCTGAGATCACTCGCTTACACTGAAAATAATTATTCAAAGATGATTCATTGAATTTACTACATTTTTAAGGTAAGAGTTTACAAACAAAGTTGAACATTGCTAAATTTAATTTGTTTGCTTAAACTTAGCCCATATAAAGTTCTGTAGAATTCTTTTTTATAGTGTAGCATGTTTGTAGAAACGTACATGATGTTTTTCTTCCTCCTAATGTAATAGAAAGTCAAAAAAAACAACATTTTATTGGCTAGTTCACCTAAAATGTATAATTCTTAATATATATCCAGGCTCAAAATAATTGATAATTTACTCACGTTCAGGTCATCAGAGATGTAGGTCACTTTTTTTCTGACTTTTTAAGCTGAATCCGAAGTACTTGAGGAATTCATATAATGGCAGTTAATGTTTTTTTTAGATAAAAAATAAATATACAAACAAGTCCAGATAAATAGCCATTGTTCCTGGTGGCTTACTGACGTCTTGTGAAGCGAAAGGATCAGTCTGTAAGAAATTGAAAATTATCATTAGATTTAATCCACAGCCTGGGCAAACAGTTGGTCAAAACCCGCTGATAACACATGACTGTTTTCATGATACCTTTCTGGGGTTTGTGTTTCAGGTCTTTCTGTCTATGGAGGGTCAGAGAGCCCTCATTTTTCATCAAAAATACTATTTTAATCAGGAAATTCTGTCATCATTTACTCTCCCTTCCCTTGTTCAAAACCTGTTTGACTTTCAGTTTGTATTGAACACAATAGAAGATATTTTGAAGAAAGCTGTAACCATTGACTTCCATAGTGTTTTTTGTCCTACTGTGGATGTCAGTGGTTCCCAGTTTTCAAGTTTCTTCAAAATATCTTCTTTTGTCTTCAACAGAAGAAAGAAACTTAAAAAAGGTTTGGAGCCACTCAAGGGTGAGTTTAGTGAGTCAATTTCCATTTTTGGGTGAACTATCTCTTACATTTGTGTTCTGAAGATAGATCTACAGGTATGGAATGACATTAGGGGGAGAAAGTAATGACAGAATTTAGATTTTTGGGTGAACTTTACTTTTAATGGTCACACTTTATTTTGATGGTCCGTTTGTTGAATATAAGTTAAATTGCATATACATGCCAACTTATTATCATTAGATTATAAGAAGACTGTTTAGGGTTTAGGGTTAGTATAAGTTGACATGTCCTTGCAAACTCTCTTATAGTCAGTTAAATGTCTGTTGAATGTCTGTATTAACAGATATTAAGCAGACATACTAATACTCAAATGGACCATCAAAATAAAGCGTTACTCTTTTAATATACAAGCTACAGCCAGTCATGATTTAAAACACCAGTTCTGCGTTCATCTATAGAACTGAACAGTGCATTAGTTAGAAATAGTGCACATTATTTATAGATAATTCACCAAGGAACATCTATCATAAGCTCTTTATTGCATGTACTGCAGTTGAATATTACGGCAGAGATTATGTCATGAGAGTCTCCTTCTCTGGATTCAGCTGATGACTGACTGACCTGATGTATGGAATGACCCATTTAATTAAAGCGTCCTAAATCCAGCTTAATGATGTCTTTGTACTGTAGTGTTCTGTGTTTTTCAGACAGTTAAGGAGATGTTGGAGACCATGCTTCTTTATGGTGAACTACAAGACCTGGTTACAAGATCCCATGACCTTCAGCTTTGGACTGAGTGCCAGATGGGATGGTGGTGAGTCACGAGATTGTGTGCGTAGAGATGATATTAATACCGTCAAATGGGCTTTTCCACACTTGCAATAACTCTTGTAAACCTGGGGTTATGTGCGTTCATAAACGCCAGATTAACAGTCACATTTGCTGATTGTCCTTTGATTGCACAAATGCTCCCTGTTTACATCAAATCACATAAAAAACTGTGTTGAAGTTTCCAGATTTAAGTATGAAATGATCTGTCTTTTGGATGATACGTTAAACCGAGGTACTGACTCTCTGTGGTAAACTCAATGCAAAACTCACTTCTCGTAAAGCAGGGCTCTCCAAATTCAGTCCTCAAGGGGTTAGTATCCTGGAGAGTTTAGCTCCAATCCTAATCAAACACACTTGAACCAGCTGATCAAGCTCTTACTAGATATACTAGAAACTTCCTGGCAGGTGTGCTGAAGCAAGTTGGAGCTAAACTCTCCAGGACATCGGCCCTCCAGGACCAAGTTTAGACACCCTTGTCTTAAAGAGTACGGGTGTAACTTCAGTGTCCTGGCCAAATTCCCTCCATCGGATCCCCAACTGGCTCTATCACTGTCTTTCCCCTTCACCAATGGCTAGTGTGTGGAGAGCGCACTGGCGCTGTAGTCCTGTGGCTGCCGTTGCATTATCCAAGTGGATGCTGCACACTGGTGGAGGTGTGGAGAGAGACCCCCGCCCCTCTTAAGATTATAAAGCAATTTGGGTGTATGGCCATACACAATAAATGCGCTATTGGCTTTATTCTTCAATGCAGAAGTGCGCTCGTTTTTGCGATTGTTTTAGAACTTCCGACTCAGTAGCCTATGGGAGAAATGACTAGGATTATTATACATCAGAAAACAGTCAAACTACCTGCTCTACAAACAAGTGTTTGCATGACTATACAGACAAAGTAGAATAGTGTAATAAGAAAATATCAGTTTTGCAACATCAAGCAGCAAAATGAGCTGTTTTTATTGTGTAAAAAATGAATGGAAGTGAATGAGACCAGAAGTCTCGAGCCAAAAAGATTCAAATGGCTGCGCCCAGGACCACTGCTCGTACACTGAGAATAAGTTGAATGTAAATACACATTACATTACATCTATTCACTGCCATTGTGTTTTCCTTGTCATTTGACATTTTCCACCTTAAAAATGATTGAAGCCCGTTTCCTCTACTGAAAAAAAGGAATTGACTTTTTTCTTTTTTTTCTTTTAGAATTTTGACATTTTTGACAGAATTGCAAGATCGCAACAACAACAAAAAATCATAATTAGAAGAAAAATTATTAGAATTTGTTATTCTGGTTTGTGTACTCACAATTATAAGATCTTTCTCCAGAGTCCAGACATATGAGATTTTTATGAGAAACTTAGATTACTAAAGCTCAGAACTGCACTGTACAAAATAAAGGGTTGCACACAGAATGATTAAGTTAACTTAATTGTTTTTACCAATTTAAGTTGATTGAACATAAAACAATAAGGTTGTTCCAAAATATATCAATAGTTGTGTTTAAGCACATTTTAAAAAGCAGCAAAAATTATCTTTGTGTTAGTGTGTTATATATATACTCACTTTGTGTTGGGACAACATGAAGGAATTAAGTTTACTTATTCAGTTTTACAAATTTAAGCGGATTGAGCATAAAACAATTAGGTTGTCAAAAAAACTCAATAATTGTGTTGTTTCAGCTCATTTTAAATATAAGTAGTTTGAACAAACAGCAAAACATTTTGGCTTCATAACTCCCAATTGTGTGTTTTTATCAAGCAATTGCGTGAAAAGAAAAAATAAGAAGAAAAAAAAATCTAGGGCACCTCACAGCAAGAAGGTTCGCTGGGTCAGTTGGCATTTCTGTGTTTCCTTTCGGCTTCATCAGTCTCTTTATTAACTTGGGGTCACCACAGTGGAATGAACCACCAATATATCCAGCATATGTTTTAGGCAGCGGATGCCCTTCCAGCTGTAACCCATCACTGAGAACCATCCATACACACTCATTCACACACATTTACTATGGACAATCTAGCTTACCCAATTCACCTATACCACATCTTTGAACTGTGGGGGAAACCGGAGCACCCGGAGAAAACCCATGCGAACACGGGGAGAACATGCAAACTCAACAGAGAAATGCCAACTGACCCAGCCGAGGCTCGAACCAGCGACCTTCTTGCTGTAAGGTGATTGTGCTACCCACTGCGCCACCGTGACGCCCCTGTACGCTTTCATTTTGAGGTGAAATGTTTCTCTACGTTTTTAAAAGCATATACGCAGACATCTCCGATATGCTATAAAACTGCAGGTTATGTTTATAACACCTTATGTTTGATTTGAACTTTAACTTACTTTAAATTGTAATAAAATAATGAGCGCCATTTGTAAAGCTGCTTTGAAGCTGTAATTATTGTAAAAAGCACTATACAACTAAACTCAGATTGAATTGACAGCAGAGTTACGGTGATGATTGTAAATGGGGATTAAGCTCAGTGTGAGAAGCTCTAGAGAGTCTTGCTGGATAGATCAGTGTTGTGTTTCAGTGGTGTTCATTTGCCCACTGCTCTTCAACTGTGTCACTGCCGTTTTTACTCCTCCATGTTTCTCGGTGGACAGATGGTCAGCACCAGTGTGTTGGCAGCATTAGCATGGCACTTGTTCTGTAAAGCCTTCAAAAAATAAATCCAATCAGAGCTTCTGCAGCAACTAGTGGCATCGCATCAGAGCCTCGGGTCAATGCACAAGACACACAGAGCAGCTGCGGCC
>CAIGQQ010033471.1:1217216-1236981 GCA_903798035.1 Danio albolineatus | reverse complement strand
CTGATATGTGTATAATCCAAAATGTTAAATTATCCCAGTCTTGTAAACCCGTGGCGTTAGTTATGCGCAGTGTTGGACAATAGCTATTATCTGTCAGCCGAAAGAGTTTAATTAATCCCTTTACAAAAGCCAAACTCTACTTGACACCAAGAGACTCTTATGCAAGAGCAATTAGAGCTGGTTTCTCTCCCGAAACGAGCTGCAGTGAACAATGAAAAACTCTCAATTTAGCAAAAAACGCCATAGAGAAAAAAAAACTTTGGCGATTTGTGTTTTAACACGACAAAACCACAGCATATGGAGCATATGAGTAATCAATGTAGTTATTTAATGCAACTCATTGATTTTCCAACAATACTCTGTTTAAAGGAAAAGTTCACCAAAAAATGACAATTCTGTCACCCTTCACTTGTTCCCAACCAGTGTTTCTTCTGTTCAACACAAAAGAAGATATTTTGAAGAATGTTGGAAACCTGTAACTTTTGACTTCCTATTTATGTTTTTCCTACTATGGATATCAATGGTTACAGGTTTCCCTAATAAGTTAATATATTACTGCTACTTTATTAGGTACACCTTACTAGTACTGGTTTGGACCCATTTTGCTTTCAGAGCTGCCTGGCATAGATTCAACAAGATACTGGAAATATTCCACAGAGATTTTGGTCTACATTGACATGATAGCATCACACAGGTGTATCACACAGGGATGCTGCACACTGGTGGTGGTGTGGAGAGACCCCCCTCATGATTGTGAAGCGCTTTGTGTGTATGGTCATACACAATAAATGCGCTATATGAATACACATTACATTACATTAACAAGCAGTTGGACAGGTGTACCTAATATAGTGGCCGGTGAGTGTATGTTACGTTTAAACTGGTTTAAAAATGTTTAACTGGTTTGGAAAAAGTCAAGGATGAGTAAATCATAAAAGAAACGTCATTTTTGGATTAATTATCAAATCATATCATTTAATTTGTTTTATTTATTTATTTTTGTCAATCATGTCAGTAACAATGTTTTTTTGCAATGAAAATAGCCACAATAAAATTCAATAAAACTTATTAAGAACTACATAAATAAAAAACGCAATAAATGGCACAAAAAAAATAAACACAGGATAAATTAGATATGATTTTTTACGATGAAATATGAAAAAAACAAACCTGGTAAAACATTCTGTAGTCATTAAAAGTGGGACAGTCAAATTAAATATGTTTAACAGTAAGAGGAATTTAGCAGAATAAACATTGGGGGGTCTTTAGGTGAATTATCCCTTTAAGAGACAAATATGCTGTTATGATGAACAATGCCATTGATTTAAGTCCAAATCATTACACCATAGACATGCTTTTGAATAACGCTCTGTTACAGAATAAGACAACATTACCATCTTTCTATCATGACAACTGGCTAATCAGGAAAATTAAGATCTTTCAGACAATGAGTCTACTTGTAAAAGCAAAAGAGCCAACACAGGTTTTACAACACTGATACTATTCATCAGCAGAGGTCTGTGCCAGCCGTCAGAAACACCTGCAACTAATAAAAACTCCATTACTGAAAACAGAAAAAAAATGGCAAAAGGCCTCATATTTCTGTGTACAAAAGTTTTAACTCAGAAAATCTGAATCAAAATTACTTTTGGGAAACGAGGATGACATTAAATGTTGACATGGTGTCTCAGAAATGGCCTGCTTTCCTACTAGTATGAGAGAAGAGTCTGAATTCATATAAATAAACAGTAAGTAGTACCTGGATATACTTCCAGTGAGCTTGAATTGATACTTTACAATCTCATGAAGCCACAGATGTGACCCTTTGTCATGCAAAACGCAACTCAATTTAGCAAAGGAGCTGCTATAAGATGTGTAAACACATTCCCAAAACTAAACTTCAGTTATTATTTACTCATCCTCACGCCATTTTAAACCAGTATGACTTTGTTCTACAGAATATTATTTTTGAGAAATGTTTTTTTATCAATGGACGTCAACAAGCTCCAGTGTTGTTTGGTTTTCCAGTATTCTTCAAATTTTAGTATAAATATATGTTGTTGCTACTAAGAGTTGGGGTGCAACAGACGTGAGGGTCCAAATGCAGTGTATTAACTCAGAGTCAGGCAGGCAATGGTCAAAGCAGGAGCAAACAGTAGCATGAGGGTAATCCAAAAGCATAGTTGTGGTCACAGGTAAAGAGGTCAATACAGGCAGCAAAACAACATAAACAATAAACAAGGCAAGGGTCAAAAGTACAGCAAGACTAGCCTAGGGAAACGTTTTGTAAAGTTTACAGTAAACAAGACTCAGCAATGTGTGTGAGAATGTGAGGTGTATACATAGTCCAACTAATCAGTCTTCATGACTTACAGCTATGTGCAAATAATCAGGGGTGATATGGAACCAAGCGGCAACCTCCCGCTCTCCCTCGGGAAGCCAATACGGAAGTAACTAAAACTGCAATTCATCAAAAATTCCGCTAGTCCTGGCTCCATAATAGAGCAAATCTCTACAGCCTGGTACAAAGAACGATTTTGGTTCATATAGCTTATATTACCCTTCATGACAACTGTGAGGGGGGTGAATTTTTTTATAACTCATCTGTTTCCTTTATATTAAGCTAAATTAAGTTTGCATAATTAAGGGCGTGGCCACTTGAGTGACAGCTAGTCCCGCTGGTCGCAGTCACGTCACTTCAGCTGATTCCACATGATTAGCCGCTGATTTTGGAATATTCATTGTATTTTTGTGTTGTTTTATGTGGCTTTACACAGTCAGTCGCCTTTTGGAATTATTTCCTGCAATGATCAGATAATATGGCATGCTGTGTACACTTAATTGTGCTCACAAACCATTCACGTGGCCTCCGTTTCCCAGGTGAGTGAAATGATATACTTATACCATCTCTATAAATGTAATTGCTTTATTTAGGATAATTTATGATTTATAATGTTCTTCAGAACTCTAACGCACATCAGAATCTGACAGATTGATCAGCTGTAGGCTCTAAAACAGTCATCTGAAGCGTTGTTATACAGTGTTCTGCCTGGATTTGCTAAATAGCCCTGCATTTACTAACACAGACTATATCTGAAGTATTTGGATGTAATCTGCACTTTCTTCCTGTTGAAAAACGTCTAAAGAACGATGTTAAGTGTCTTAATGTATTACAACAGTGTTTTCAACAGACTAAACACTTTATTGATATAGTGTACAACCAAGCACGTGTGGTCAGAACACAAACGAGTCGCGGGTAATGAAATATTATGTGTTTCTCCCATAAGAAAGCTCTTAGCTAAATGCCAGCATGCGTCCCGTAGCTCCGCCCACGCTCCGCCTCTTTGCCCTTGTTTGGTATGCCTCGGTTGGTGCGATGACGCGCGAACAAAATGGCGACGGTTGGTCACGCCTACTAGTAGCTTCTTTTGGGTTCATCAGAAACCTATGGGTGACGTCACGGATACTACGTCCATATTTTTTACAGTCTATGTATGGAACTAGTGTGTCTGAGGTGCCTGATGGGAAATGTAGTGGAATTCAGTGGCAGAATTGTAGTTCGGGTTATATTGTTGTCCAGCAATTTGTCAGGACTAGATTACTGGCAATCGTGACAGTTATAGATGACTAGAGCTGGGAAAAAAAATATAGATATTACGATTTACCGTGATATTTCCGGCCACGATACAGTATCAATACGCTGGCACCAAGTATCAATATTTATCTAAATGTACAAAAGATTTGAATTAATTAATCAGTCTTAAACTGCAGTCGTTTATCGCTTGGATGCAGTACACCCAGCTGCCACCAGGTGATGCTTCCTGTAATGGCTGCATTTTTAAGCTTGTTTGACAGCACTTTTACATTGTTATTAATCTGTAAAACGTGTGCTGTTAATAAAAGGCATGTATCTTAGAACTTTTTAATGCATTTTTCCCTTTCATTTACAAAAATCGTGATATATCGTGGTGGTATATCGATATGTCGCAAAATAGCTGATATTGTAATATCAATTTTAGGGCAATATGTTATGATATTTTTATATCATGAGTTTTACCTATGATTCACACCACTATAGATGACAATGTTTAATTGCAATAATTTTAATTTTATCAATATAAAATGTACATCTACACTGAAGCTAGGGAACAAAAAGTTATCAATACTAAGTCATATGAAATATTTGGTCACATTTTTATTTAAGGTACACTTTTCTCTATTAACAAACCATTAACTAAGACTTTTAGCTCAATAAACTACTAATTTGCTGCTTAGTTATTAAGGTAAGTGTTGGGTTTAAGTGTTGGAAAGAACCAAGGATATAGAATAAGATCATACTTTATAAATATTAATAAACAGCCAGGTAATAAGTCAGTAGTTAATAGTGAGAATTGGTACAATAGTGTTACCAAACATTTGTATTGTGATTTATTGGCAATATCACCCAGCCTTAATGCTTACAAACTGCAGACTAAACTTCGCATGAACAGAGCAACCCCACAATAATTCATTTTCAGATTCATTAGTAACCATCTCGGAGGCGACAGAGTTAACCAGTCTTACATAATTCCTCATCTGCAGAGGTTTCAAGCACTCAGCTGCATCCTCCTTACATGCAGTCTGTGTCAGGCGGGCGACTCGCTCATGCGTGATGAAGAAAGTGCCGGCTAAATATAGATAATGGTACACCTACAGTATGGCTCTTCTCCACCGATGAAGTTCCAGAGCCAAACAGAATCCCTCAGATCTAAAACACAATTGAGGATCGTGGGAAATAGCAGAGACATTTCACAGTTCTGTTCTGCACTATTTCAGAAATTTTATCAGACTCTTCAGTTAATTCCAAGAATATAAGCTTGAAGATAAAAAACAGGGAAAGAACGTTTCAAAAAGTGCTGCATGGGTCCCCATTCCCAAAAAATATATACAGCATGCTGCTATGGAAAGGAGATAACTTCTAAAGACATGGCTGAATTATGTGGTTCAGCAATTGTAAAACAGCAAATGTACTTTTTCCTAATGACATTTACAGTCCTGGTGATATTTCATACAGTTCTTTGCACAAAATATATAAAAGCAATGCAAAATCAAGGTAAAACTATATGGTCACAGTGCAATTTTCTCTTACATCTGCTCTTCAATATACTATTAATTGGGTTTAGGAAAAGGTTTAGGTCAATAGTCTGCATGTCTAGGACATATTCTGTATGACAAGCCCTGCTTTTTTGTGGATACTGTTATGTGCCGGCACGTGTTTATTTATTTATTGTTTTTCTTTCTACCACCCCAGTTCACTTCATTGTTTGTCCCTCCTACTGCAGTCCTTGGTTGGCTGTTACACTTTTCAGTGCTGCAACCAATCCAGTCACTGCTTCATCCTGATTGGTTCCTGCTCAGAACCATTTTCAGCCAATCCCCTCATGCTACCGCTCATTTAAAAACTCTTCATCCCAGCAGTTTGAGGGCGTACTCACACTATGGAGTTTCCTTGAACCGGACCGAAGCACGCTTGTCCCCCCTCCCGTCTCTCCCTGACGGCACGCAATCACATTACATTCGGGCCTGAGCACACTCTGTTTCTCTGGATCAGTGGTGCTCAACCCTGTTCCTGGAGATCTACCTTCCTGCAGATTTCAGCTCCAACCCTGTTCAATCACACCTGAACTAATTAATTAGGACCTGAACAGCACTTAACCATTACAGGCAGGTGTCTTTGAATAGGATTGAAGCTGAAGCTGCAGGAAGGTATATCCCCAGGAACAGGGTTGAACACCCCTGCTCTGGATGAACTAGTATTGTGTTTTGACTTTAAATAAAATGTAATTTTTTTGTATCATTCTATAACTGTTTGATCCAGTTTTTTCAAACCTCATTTAAAAATATTTATTTCTCATTCAGAGCCTTTTTATTTTCAATTGTTGAGATTAAAAATCTCTTATTTTATGCTGTAAAAGACAACATTTTATTTCAAATTTAGAAGAAAAGTGTGTTTTATCCAGTTCTGAAGCTGTTCTCAGAAGGAATGAATCATTTTGTGTGGGAGAACATGAGCTATATAACTCCACAGGTCTTCTACAAACAGTAACATTACTGACTAATGAAAACAAAGAGTAATATGGCCTCTTTAAAAGATCTTTTCTGTTCCAAAAGTAAGGCATTCATACAAACTTGGACGAGTAAATGACAAGGGTCAGTAAATGATGACAGAATATTCATTTCTGGGTGAACGAACCCTTTAACCAAACAACATGCCACACAACAAGAACTACTTAGATTTCATCATTTCATCATGTTCTCAGCATAAACAGGGAACAGAAGGAAGGCTTTGAAAGTGAGGTTTAATTTTTTGCTGAGTGGATATCGGAGTTGCTTCAGCTGCCTGAGGAAAATCACAGATGATAAAAATGGAAGAATAACAGAAAAGACAGAAAGATACTGTCCTGATTTCCAGACGTTCCTGCAAGTTCAGTCTTCTACCCTACGGTCAAGTATTCTTGAAAAGCTTTCTAATACAGACCAGCACTTTCTGAAAGAAAAAAAAACTGCCAAAAAGTATGCATGTGCAGCAGGGAGGGAGAGAGGGGGCACTCCAGCAATTTCTCATTCAACACTTCATATGAAAATCTGTCTTGCTTGACAACTCTAAAGCCATCTTGGTCCAGTATAGTCGCACTGATCTCTGCTTTATTGCACTTTTTCTACACTAGCGCACACTGGCTCTGTTTCAGCACATCAGAACGCTTCAGCAGATGTCCCAGACTCATAAGCACTAAATACTGCCATCATCTGCGGTGCTCTACTTCATGGCAAGTGGTTTTGTTTTATCACTGTTTTAGAAGATTCGTAGACCTTTACTTTATGATAAAAAGCAATAAGTTTGAACCTGAATACAAAAAGATACTTATTCTGACCGAATTGATGGAGAAGCATATAGAAAATCTCAAACATTCAAACTAGGGCTGCACAATATTGGAAGGAAAAAAAAAAAATAAAAATCGGACATTGCGATATTTTGTTTTTCAACAATATATATATTATGATATGAATACAATTACACTAGATATCTTGAATAGCTCTGCTTGGAAAGAAATCAGTTAGATTTAGACTGGGTTTAGAGTGATTTTGTAAGGATGTAAATCATGTACAAAAAAAATAATAAACAAATTGCAAGCAAAATTATTAGAGCAATGAAAAAAGTAAATAAAAAAAGCGCTTTATGGTCATCCAGAGTGTAAAACAGTATTCAGTATTCAACCCTAGTTTGTGCATTATGTCTAAGAGGAATGAAGAAGTAATGCGGATGGGAGGTTTGGATAATTAATATTCAACAGTTTGTTGTAGCCAAATGACAACTTTTTTGGGGATTATAATCCAAAGCAACTGCTCAGTTAGTTAACTTATCTGAGAAGAAATAATATATAATATTTAATTGTTAAATGACAATTATTAATAAAGGTGACCGAGCCTTTTCTGTGGCTGCTCCAAATTTCTCTCGATTCATATAAAAAGTGCTAAAACTGTTGGTCTTTTCAAATCAATGCTTAACACACTTGTACTTTGGCGTTTCAATACAATACAGTGCTTGTTGATTTTATTTTTATTTATTTTTAGACTTTCTGACATTGTAAAGCACTTTGGTCAATGATGGTTGTTTTAAATGTGCTATACAAACCAAATTTAACTGAATTAAAAATGTAAAAAGAGCGGCATCGTGGCTTAGTGGTTGGCAATGTTGCCTCACAGCAAGAAGGTCGCTGGTTCGAGTCCCGGCTGGTCCAGTTGGCATTACTGTGTGGAGATATGCATGTTCTCCCCGTATTTATGTGGGTTTCCTCCTGGTGCTCCGGTTTCCGCCACAGTCCAAAGACGTGGTACAGGTGAATTGAATAAATTAAATTGGCTGTAGTGAGAATAATAGCTTTTAGCTGGAAAAGGCCTGATCCACCATCTATTGGAACTTGGATTAATGCCATGGCACAGTGTATGGCCATGGAAAAAGTAACATTTTATTAAAATCAAAATGGATGTATATGAAGAAATATGGAATTACCACTTTAATTACTACATTACAACAATAATATTGGTCATTTATTACAAGAGGTGTAACTAAGTATAGTGAATTTCCTTTTTGTGTGTGTGTGTGTGTGTGTGTGTGTGTGTGTGTGTGTGTGTGTGTGTGTGTTCTGTTTGGTTAGATAATGTAACTTTTATGTGTAAAGTACAGTGATGTATACTTGGTTTTTGGGTACCTAGCAGTATATGTTTTGTATTTAAATAGTCTCTTGTAAGAGAATTCTGAGTATTTATATAGGGGAGAAGAGAGTGATATTCTTTTGTTTGGGTGGGAAATAATTGTGACAAAATGGAATCGTTTTTTCTGTTATCGGTCTTGCATAATCAAAAACAATAAACACATTGTTCAAAAAAAAAAAAAATTGGCCGTAGTGTATGGTTGTTTCCCAGCCCTGGGCATCTGCTGCATAAAAACATATGCTGGAATAGTTGGCGGTTCATTCAGCTGTGGCGACCTCTGAAAGTGAGACTAAGCCAAAGGAAAAGGAATAAAATGCAAGAACATGTACTTTAGAATGTACATTCGCTATCAGAAAAAACATAAAATTTTCAATAACTACAAAACTAGATATTTTCCATTTTATAATGCACAAAAAATGCAAAGTATTATCATATTAGATATGAAAACATCCATGGGTGTCTGATTTCCATACAGGCCCTGTTTTCACCTGCTATTAAAAAGCAGTGTTCTACTAAGAGTCATCATTACCATTTCTGCATGGTATTAACATGACTTCAATCTCTTGTGACCACTTGTTTAGATGTTATCTAGATCTTTCTACCTTGTTTCGTCACGTTCCACGTCTTTTCACAGAAACTTACTTTCACTTGCATTTTACATTGCAGAGACTGGCAAATAATCCTTTGCTGGCCAGTCATATTTCACACACTTCTCATTTCAGACATCTGAACGGATCATATGTGGATTCAAACCTGGATTTTGCTTACTTTTCAAAACAAACCTGCGGCAGACATGCAACAATAAGTCTGCATCCCAATTATCTGAAAGCTCTCAAAGGCCTGCAGAATATGGCACTATGGGGAATTCCAGCGGTCCCATACGGAGGGCATTGCTCTTTCAATAAAGACAAGACATTATGTAACCGACTCCCAGCATCTGTTTTCTGCAGTGTTTCATTTATACTTCTTTCTGCCATTAAGCCAAATACAAGCCATACTAAATCCCTGTTGCAATGAACAGAATCAGGGCACCGGAGCAGCCCTCCTGTGAAAAACACCTGAAAGTTTTTCAAAGAGCTACTCTATGTTTATTCTCTCCCAGCTTAACATGTTTTTAGTCATTCATAGTCATGCAACCTGCAAAACACAGTGCTCAAATGCCACCGGCCAACACTGAGAAGCGATTAATGGTGCACATTAAAATAATTGATGACAAAGCACAATCAGTGATGTGTAAAACTCCTGCTCATTAAATCAATTCTTTCCAGGGCAATGATTTATTCTTGTTTATGCGTCAAACAAGAGAGAAAACCTGCTGCAGCTTTGCAAGAGGAACAGTCACTAAGCAGACTATATTTAGATAACTGTTGCTTCACTTCTCAGAAAGTTATCGTTAAAAATAAAACGGCTGAAATTGATTCAGCTTTTTTACAATGACCCATTGGTACAGACATCATATCCATAAATAAAATCCGAACAATCATTAAATCAGACAGACCTGAGAAATGGCTGTTCAAGCTTCTCAAATGCAAAAGGTTAAACCTCCCATCAGCTGTCAATGTGCGTCAGGTTACACTGATCAAAACTGAATTGAACAGAGGACTATGGCAAGCAGTTTAAACATTGACATTCCTATAATCCAAACCGTTTGCTACGCTCTTCTAGTGCTGGACTTTTAGAATTTCCCTCTGTAAATCTGATGCGATCTGGCAGCACCTCTTTTAGTCACTATGCTCCAAAAATTTGGAATTGTCTCTCAAATGAAGAGAAAGAATCTCCCAGCATTCATGTTTTTAAAAAGCGTGTTAAGACGCACCTTTTTAAAATTGCATATGAATATAACAGTATGTGAAGTGTATGCATTTTATCTAAATATCTATATTGTGTTGGTGTATGTGTGCATGTACGGTGTGTGCATGTATATGCATATTTAAGGATTATTGTGTGTGTGATCGTGTAGATATATGCATATATGCGTGTACATGTATTCTTTCATCAACATATATGCGTGTACATGTGTGTTTTCATTGGAGCATATATTTCGTTGTATATTTTGCTTTATTTGTTTATACATTTTTATTTGGTTTATTTTATAATGTTTGTTGCTTGTGAAGCGCTTTGAGTTGCATGTATGTAGGAAAAGTGCTATACAAATAAAAATGTATTATTATTATTATTATTATTATTATTATTAAGTTAAGGGTGCTTTCACACCTGCCTTATTTATTTTGGTTGAATCACACAAGAGTTTGTTTTTCCTCTTGGTGCGTTTGTGGTGAGAACACGATCCGAACTAAAACAGAGCCAACCATAAAAAGTTCTGCACCTTTTGGACTAATCCAACTGCCATAGTCCGATGCGCTGTCCCATCTTATGGGTAGGCCTGTCACAATAATCAATATATTGACTTATCGCTCAATACATGGACATGACCTCGATGATTTTTGGTGATGCAATATAAATCGCCCATACGTAAAAACCAATTCTTGCAACATTTTAGCTGTTTGTACAACCTCTCTATCTCTGTTTGAGGTGTCAATGTCAGTATGGTTGAAAAACACTATAGTATTTACATTTAACATTTATTAACATTTGTTAAGGATATGCGTTTTCTCATTCCATTCCATCAAATTAAAAAAGACTAGAGAAGATAAAACTACATCATGGTATAACAGTCATACGCGCGCTCTCAAAACAGCAACCCGTGCCTTGGAACGTAAATGGAAAAAAACTAATTTAGAGGTCTTTAGAATTGCGTACAAAGACAGTATGTCCAGCTATAGGAGGGCCCTCAAATCCGCCAGGGCTGAGCACCTCCGTAAACTGATAGAAAATAACCATAACAATCCTAGATTTCTATTTAACACCATTGCTAAATTAACAAACAATCGGTCATCGCTGGAACAAAATATCACACCGCAAATGAGTAGCGAAGACTTTATGAATTTTTTCAGTGATAAAATAGAAGGCTTTAGACAAAAAATAGATGTTAAAATCTCTGTACAGCCTTATACTTCAGATCCAGTAAACATTCCACTGAACCAAATTAGCCTACAGTGCTTCGAGAACATAGAACAGGAAGAGCTAGACAAAATTATAAATAGTTCTAAACCAGCTACGAGTATGCTAGACCCAATTCCAACAAAATTACTGAAAGAATTGCTACCTGTAAAATGAGAACCTCTTCTTAACGTTATCAACTCTTCTTTGTCATTAGGACATGTTCCAAACTCTTTCAAGCTCGCTGTTATTAAGCCTATTATTAAGAAACCACAATGGACCCCTGCAACTTAGCTAATTATAGGCCTATTTCAAATCTTCCATTTATGTCTAAAATACTAGAAAAAGTTGTTTCTGCCCAATTATGCTCCTTTCTGCAGATGAACAATGCTTTTGAGGTGTTCCAGTCAGGTTTCAGGCCTCATCACAGTACAGAAACCGCATTAGTGAAAATAACCAACGATTTACTATTAGCTGCTGACCAAGGGTGCATCTCGCTGTTAGTCCTGCTAGATCTTAGTGCCGCATTTGACACAATTGACCACAATATCCTCATAAATCGCTTAAACTCTACAGGTGTCCAGGGAACGGCTTTACAATGGTTCAAGTCATACTTAACTAATCGTTACCAGTTTGTGAATATTAATGGACAACCTTCACAAGTCAGCCCAGTTAAGTATGGGGTGCCTCAAGGATCAGTTTTAGGACCTTTGTTGTTTACAATTTACATGCTGCCCCTGGGAGACATTATTAGAAGACACGGTATCAGCTTTCACTGTTATGCTGATGATACTCAATTATATATTTCTACTAAACCTGACGAGACGTCTAAACTATCAAAACTAACTGAGTGTATTAAAGATGTTAAAAACTGGATGACCAACAACTTCCTTCTCTTAAACTCAGACAAAACTGAACTATTACTTATAGGACCTAAATCCTGTACACAGCAGATCGCACAACTCGACCTGCAACTAGAGGGATGCAGAGTTAGCATTAGCTCTACTGTTAAAGATCTGGGTGTCATATTAGACAGCAATTTTACTTTTGAAAGCCATATCTCCCGTATCACAAAAACTGCATTCTTTCATCTGAGAAATATTGCTAAGCTACGAAGTATGCTATCCATCTCAGATGCAGAAAAGTTAGTTCATGCTTTTATGACTTCCAGGCTGGATTACTGTAATGCTCTGCTCGCTGGTTGCCCAGCCTCCTCTATTAACAAACTTCAGCTAGTACAAAATGCAGCCGCCAGAGTTCTTACCAGGTCTAGAAAATATGATCATATCACCCCAATTTTATCCTCGTTACACTGGCTGCCTGTTAAGTTTCGTATTGAGTTCAAAATATTACTTCTTACATATAAAGCATTAAATAATCTAGCTCCTGTTTATCTAACCAACCTTCTGTCTCGCTACAATCCAACCCGCTCTCTAAGATCTCAAAACTCAGGGCTTCTAGTAGTACCCAGAATAGCAAAATCAAATAAAGGGGGTCGAGCCTTCTCATTTATGGCTCCTAAACTCTGGAATAGCCTTCCTGACAATGTCCGGGGCTCAGACTCACTCTCACAGTTCAAAACTAGATTAAAGACCTATCTTTTTAGTAAAGCATACACTCAATACATCACTTAGCGGTATGATGCACGAATGTGCTCCACGCATCCCCTTTATATACACTATGAACTGCAGCTACGCTAATTATTTTCTTTGTTCTCTTTTCCAACTGGGGATACTCTTCCCGAGGCCCCCAGAGACTATGCAGCGCCACGGATGCGATCCAAGACCCGTGACGAGACGATCCCAAGGCTCCTTAACCCTGGACCAGGCTGTATCCTGAGCAGCTGCTTGGCGGAGTAGCAAGCAAGAGACGGATTCCCGTGACCCTCCAAGGACAAACGAGCCTCGAGTTCTCCAGCCTCCAGCGACTAGACTGCAGCTAGAGCTGCGCATCGATGGATTACTCTTCAGTGTTTGGACTCTAAGTAGTGAATATTAAACAACACTGAACTGAACTGAACTCAGCTATATACTAGCTAATAATTTACTAGCTAATAACTAAACTGACATTTTCAATTTACTATAACCTTCTATGTGAAGCTGCTTTGACACAATCCACATTGTAAAAGCGCTATACAAATAAAGGTGAATTGAATTGAATTGAATTGATTCCGATGCCTAAACATTAAATTATTAAAATGACTTAAAATTAAATAGTCTTAAGAATAAAATATTATGTGTTCTTTTGAATAGTGTACTTGCGTTATGATGCTATTATATTGCCATTCTGGCATTATATAATGATGAGTGGACCAAAATAGTCTTAAAATTACAATAATATTGTTTATCGCGATATATTTTGGTGCAATATATCGTACAACAAAAAATAGACATCGTGACAGGCCTACTTATGGAGTTTGGAGAAAATATTTGTTGACAGCGCTTTACCAACAGTAAGAGGAAACAACATTACCTGATGGATCGTTGGTAAAATTTCCAGAAAATGACCATGTCGCAGTTTAGCTAAATTAATTCACGCCTCCTCCTAAAGCCTTCGCTGATTGCAATACATTAAAACATTGTTTTCCAGCCGCAGCTGCGCTTCATTCTCGAAATGTAAAGTTTGTCTAAAGTGATGTATTGTATACAAACTATATAGTATACTCTAACCAGGGATACAATCAGGCAGTGCAGCAACATTTTGTGTCTGCCAGTTTGTTTATTGGAGTTCCATTGGCATTTTTCCACATGTTAATTCTGACCAATCAAAAAGCAGTTTAGGAAATACGTTCAATAACATCTGGCCAATGAGGGATGGGGATTTTGTCACATGACTGCATTTTGGTTCTTTTCAACTGGTTCAGACCAAAGCAATCAGTGAGGTGTGAAACGGACCCAAAGCAGCAGAAAAATGCTACAATGTATCATTTGTTGCCCTTGGTCTGGACCAATAGAACTGAGACACAGATGTGAAGGACCCTAAAACTAACGAATGTTACTTGTTAGTTACTAAGTAAATGTTTTGTAGTAAATGTTGAGATCCATTATAAATATACATGTATATCAGAAGCATCAGAATACATATGACTACTTTTTTGTTAATAATAAGCATTATATTACTTAAATTCTAGTAAATAAAAAGTATTCTAGTATTTGTTCATATAAGATCTCAATAGCTGGGTTTCCTGAATTCACAAAAAAGTGTTTTATACTAGCTTGAGATGGTTTTGAAAAAAGGTAAATGCGAATGATGGAACACATCAGCCAAATAAACTCTAGCGTAGTGACTATTACACCCACATGCCTAATCAGCTGTCTCCATTATGCTTGCCTTGTTTACTGTTGGTTACTAGGTTACCAATACTACAGTCAGTGGCGTTCCAACAACTTGACAGAAACCCACCAAATTTGCATTCAGGATATTTTTGCAAACTTTGAAAAGACTTGCTTTACGTTAGGATGGAAACCCAGCTAGTGCGTTGCCAGGAGCCACGGGCATTCATTTAATTTAGCCTGTTTGTGTTTTTTGACTGTCAATTTACAGTCCTGATAGCTGTTGACTTTATGCTCACCAAAGACAATGTATTCAAAATAGTTCATAAAAAGACTGAAAACAACAACAGTAAGTTATTTAATTAATGACATAGTACTAGTTAAAAAACAGCCCATATGTAAAAAATACTACAGTAAGTAGGCTAGTGTTTTTGAAACATGCTATAGCTAGTAAAATACTTGAACCTGTTGTGGTAATTCTACAGTTGCCATGTTAACACAACAACTATAGCAATATAAACAAATGAACCAATATTGTAGTTTTCTACAACAATAAAGTATTTTATACAACAAAACATCTGTTTACTGTTGTATTTACTACGTTTTATCAGCTTACTAGTTGATAGTGAATGCTACAGAATACTGTAGTATTCACTAACAAATACTATAATACAGTATAATATACATTGGTTCAAAATAGTATATAGTATATACTATATAGTATTTATAGTATAGTATCTGTATGTGGGTTTATTGAAATTTAAATGGTTACAGTGATGTTTAAAACGGCTTGCCATAACGAAACACTAAAGCGCAACACTGTCTATATCTTCGCCGGTACATTGTTAAATGTGAGTGTTTCCTTTTTTCCAACAACGAATGATGAATGAAGGTATTAGAGCGACTCCAGTTACTTCCTACACAATGTTGGCGATCATGAAATATTTAGACCTTTCACCCATCCCATGCCTCCAGCGAGCACTCTTACCTTGCAGATTCTGCACTCGGATGTCGCTGATCTGCCCGATCAATTCCTCCCGTTCAAACCAACCATCACATTCGTGTCCCGCCATCTGGATCAAACAGCTGCTCGTTTTAAGAAGCTTCCGTCCCGTGATCTCCGCAGAAATCTCTCTGTTATAAAGTACTCTGTGTGGCCGGTGGCCAGGCGGTGGCCATGAGTGGAGTTTGTGCGGGTTTCAGGGGTCTAGATCCGAAGAGATGCTGGTGCTCGGCTCCCGCATTGTTCCAGTAAAGTTACTTTGATTCCTCGTGACACACAACAAAGTCTCTCCAGAGCTGCTGTGAGGAGGAAAACGAGAGGGAAATGTGGGAGGAAAAAACCACCTGGTTAATGTTTGCAGGATCTTCTGAACACGCCTACACTACCTCTGATACTGCGAGGGCGGCGCTGTCTCTCTCTCGCTCATGTTTGATTCCTGAATGAATCATTCTGTTGAATCGATTCTTTGTCAGTCTGGCGCAGCGGTGGTCTCTAAAACCAGTCATATGAGAAATAAACTGAATAGATTAGTCAACCATAAAAAATGAATTCCCCTCAGGCTTTCAAATATGCGGTGGACTTTTTTTATCAGCAGAACATTTTAACTGAAACTGGAGAGTGGTGAATCATGAAATTAAATCCCTTTAAATGAGAATCTCATAGAAATATTTTCATGTTATTAAGAATAATTTTTAGCTACATATATTCATATAAATGTAACAATGTCGATTATAAATGTCTTCATATTGACAATATTTGATAATGTTTTACATTCTTCAAAGTGTCTTCTGTATTCAACAGAAAATAAGAAAGCCATGAAGGTTTGTATGGAACAGCTTAGAGGTGAGTAAATTATGATTAGATGTAAATTTATTTGGTGAAAATGCAAAAATGAGTGTGTGAAATATGGTTGGTTTTTATTTAAGATCACATTTCTTATTAGCTTAATTTAAATTAACAGGTGAATCAATTGTCCAACTCAATTCATTTGAACGGACCGTCAGAGCGAATCGGTTCACTAAAGTGATTCAATCTTCCCAACGCAGGCTGATTTGTCACTCGTTCGTCTCACTGACGAAAGACGTCTTGAAGGATCGAGTCTGTATGCGGTATTGTGCCGCATTTGGGTCGTGTAATTGTGAAGGACACCGTGGTCGTTCACAACTATATGTTCATGCGTTTTAGACAATAAACGAGCTAAATCTGCTTCATGTGATGTGCAAATAAGCAACCCGCCCCCATCCGACTGATCGAGGCTTAACTCGAGCTGTAATAGACAACCATCTACAGTGTAATCGTGATTCGTGAGCAAATCTTTTCAAATGACACCAACAGAATACACCATCTGATAACAAACAAGAAGAGTCGTAGTAAAGGTTAGCGATTAAGGATAATAAACTGGTTACTGCGGAGGAGGACAGTAGGCTACAGTAGCTTATCTTTACTGTTTTTGCTCTTGAAGGAATTTAATCATTCAAGAACACGAGATTATTGATCAGCATTGATCTTTATAGGAAGCTTTTAAATCCGGAAACGTTTTCATTTGAAATATTCCAGTCAGTAGCCATATTTTGTAGAAATCGTGTCACATGGTACATTTATTTAATTGTCACAGTAATAATATGGGGTGAATTCAGTTACTGTTTTTGCAATTTTGACTTCAGCTCTCTATTTTAATGTCTGTGTAACTAATTAGAACAACATATTAGATATTTCTGAAATCCCTAAGATGTTTTCTAACCACTTAAGAAAACATAATGATATTATACCGAGGAGAGCCACGCCAAACCAATTAGTATTTTTGTGTAAAAAAAAAAACGATTCTGCTTGAATTTGATAATTCGGGACATGTATTTGGGATGAAAAAAAGTATATATTTGCCATATTTATACATGCCAAACACAATTTTACACATTTTTAAAAAGTGTGAGTGTGTGTGTGTTTAAGTATCAGAAAGAGACTGAGTGTGTGAGTGTGTAATCATGTTTGTGTGTGTGTACAAGTGTGTTTAAGTATCAGAGAGAGAGAGAGTGCGTGTGTGACTGTGTGTGTTGTACTGTACATACTATGCCCTTGCCACGAGCAATAACTAACTTGCGTCCACTCCAATCCCTAACATTGTATGCATTATAAAAGTATAAATCTGTTCGTTTTTTTGTTTGTTTTAATTTATGACATTTGCGTGATTGTTACAGTAATAATATGCCTATAATGGCCTATAAATAGCCTAAAAGTTGATATCTTTTAGATTCTTGTCTTCTTCTTCTTTTTTTATTATATATTGTTAAAACTATATATAATATAATGCAGGTTAAGTTAACTTATAGTTTGTCTGCTTATTATAGTACAGCATTTTGTTTTATATAATTCCAATGTTTTGTTTTTTTATCTAATTTTTATTATTGATTTTGAACAAATTCTGTTCATTTGATTTATTGGTAACATTAATTTAAGTCACAATTCATGCTATTAATTACTATTACCTGCCTATTATTAAGACATTAACTGTTCATTGTTAATAATTATTCTACAACCTACTCAAAACCTAAGCCCAACTTCTACCTTACTAACTATTAATACACAGCTAATTAATATTTTATTAAGCTAGTTAGTGTTAGTTAATTGTTTGTTAATGTGAATTGTGACCTAAACCAAAGTGATACCGATTTATTGAAATGCGTTTAATATATTTTTTATTTAATAATATTTTGAAATAATATTAATTATTAGATTATTTATTTTTATCTTATTCTTTTATTTAAAAATGAATTAGTTTTAAATAAGTTTCCAGAATAATTAGAAGAGAAAAAATAAATAGAAATAGAAACAATATTCACTGAGATATTATTAGCTCACTAAATTTTACCAAAAATCAGCAGTTATCAAACTAAACTACAAACGAACGCTTAATTTCCAAACTCAAATTCTTTCATTCAATATTCAACAGTTTTTTTTCTCTTCAATAAAAAGTGAAAGCAGGTACTGAAGAAGGCTCTTTGTGTTTTTAGCCTGTGAATGAGATCACGCTGTAGGTAATCTCCTATAGTGTTTACTTTAGAGCGTACTGAACAGCTTCCTTCAGAAGATGGATTGTAGTAATAAGGTGTACAGTCAGCTGCCTTCAACATCCTGAATGATACAGTGCTTGAGCCTAAAGCAAGCCATTATAATAACAGGGATTTCCTGTAGAGGAGCGATGGCGTGTGCATATAACAGAGGTAAAACGGCGCTGTTGTTTATGCGCTGCAGTGATTATGATGAGACGTGTCTGTGAGGGTCAGTTATGCCGAATATCTATAAAGATGGATGGACAGCAGTGTTCACCCACCCTGTTCCAGGCAGAGGCGGCTGTTGTGTAACAGGGAAGAAGATGAGAAGTAAAAAACACCCACTAACACAAGCTGGAACAAAATACTGCATCCAAAGATCTCTGCTGTGAATGCTTTACTTTAATAATGCAATGCTCACCTGTTTGTTAAGAGTACAGTTAACGATTTTTGTAAATGACACAGTATTTAACTGTAATATGAACTGTTTTGGAGTATGTTACTATATTTTAAATTTTCACTGTGAAAATGACTGTATATTGTACAGTAAGGATATACCTACAGTTCTGTAAATACATATACAGCAAGATAAAAGGTGATGTAAATGTAAACAGTATTTTTGCTGTAACTGATTTATGGTAGGACAGCACGGTGGCTCAGTGGTTAGCACTGTCCCCTCACAGCAAGAAGGTCGCAGGTTCCCGGCTGGCCATTTCTGTGTGGAGTTTGCATGTTCTCCCCATGTGCACGTGGATTTCCCACATAGTCTAAAGATATGGGCTATAAGTAAATTGTGAACTAAATGGGCCATAGTGTGTGAATAAGAGTGTATGCGTGTTTTCCAGTACTGGGTTGTAGCTGGAAGGTCATCCGCTGAATAAAACATATGCTGGAATAGTTGGTGGTTCAAGCTGAAGGAAAATTATTGAATGAATGATTTACAGTACGTAACTGGCCAACTGCTACCAGTAAGTTACTGTAGATTGTACAGGGAATTGTTAACAGTGTAGGACTAGTCCCAGCATTTACTGTGAGTTTAAGGTTAGTTCACAAAAAATTAAATAAAAACAAGATAATATTCTGTCAGTAGTTAATCACCTCTGAGACCTTCATTCATCTTCAGAATACAGATAAAGATATTTTAGGCCCCGTTTACACTAGTGCGTTTTAGTTTTAAAACGGCGTTTTAG
>CAIGQQ010033471.1:1199380-1212216 GCA_903798035.1 Danio albolineatus | reverse complement strand
ACACACGCACACACACACACACACACACACACACACACACACACACTACTATTAACAGGTTGGACCCCCCTTTTGCCTTCAGAACTGCCTTAATCCTTCGTGGCATGGATTCAACAAGGTACTGGAAATTTTCCTGAGAGATTTGTCCATATTGACATGATAGCATCATGCAGTTGCTTCAGATTTGTCAGCTGCACATCTATAATGCGAATCTCACGTTCCACCACATCTCAAAGATGTCCTATTGGATTGAGTCTAGTGACTGTGGAGGCCATTTGAGGAACAGTGAACTCATTGTCATGTTCATGAAACCAGTCTGAGATGATTCGCGCTTTATGACATGGTGCATTATCTTGCTGGAAGTATCAGAAGATGGGTACACTGTGGTCATAAAGTGATGGATATGGTCAGCAACAATACTCAAGCAGGCTGTATCATTGACACAATGCTCAAGTACTACTAATGTGCCCAAAGTGTGCCAAAAAAAATATCACCCACACCATTACACCACCACCAATAGACTGAACCGCTGATACAAGGCAAGATGGATCTATACTTCATGATGTTGATGCCAAATTCTGACCCTACCATCCGAATTTTGCAGCAGAAATCGAGACTCATCAGACCAGGAAATGTTTTTCCAATCTTCTATTGTCCAATTTTGGTGAGCCTGTGCAAATTGTCACCTCAGTTTCCTGTTCTTAGTTGACAGGAGTGGCACATGGTGTGGTCTTCTGCTGCTGTAGCCTATCTGCCTCAAGGTTGGACGTGTTTTGTGTTCAGAGATGCTCTTCTGCACACCTCAGTTGTAACGAGTGGTTACTTGAGTTACTGTTGTCTTTCTATCAGCTGGAACATTCACTGAACATTCTTTTGGTCATTCTCCTCTGACCTCCGTCATCGACAAGGCATTTGCGCCCACAGAACTGCCACTCACTGGACATTTTCTCTTTTTCTGATCATTCTCTGTAAACCCTAGAGATGGTTGTGTGTGAAAACCCCAGTAGATTAGCAGTTTCTGAAATACTCAGACCAGCCCGTCTAGCACCAACTATACCACGTTCAGAGTCACTTAAATCCCCTTTCTTCCCCATTCTGATGCTCGATTTAAACTGCAGCAGACCATCTTGACCATGTCTACATGCCTAAATGCACTGAGTTGCTGCCATGTGATTGGCTGATTAGAAATTAGCGGTAATGAGCAAATGGACAAGTGTACTTAATAAAGTGGTCGTGATTGTATATATAGCTTTACTTGTTTTTCACTTTGAGTAATTTTAGTACTTCAAATATTACTCATGTCAGTTTTTTTTCTGTTGTTTATTATTTCTAAATTCAGTCCTTTCATTTTTTATATTTCTATATTAATTTCATTCAAGTACTTTCTATTTCATCCCATTTCTTATTTTAGTTTTATTACACTTTGACATAGCTTAACTCACTCAAACTGAAACACTTCAAAAGAACTTCAAATTATTATTATTATTTTTTTTACAAATATTTCTACATAGCTTCAGTATGATTTTAGCTTTTAATTAGCTTTAGCTTTTAGTACTTAGTTTTATTTGTTACTTCAGTACTAGTTTTAATCAAATATAAGCATTTAGTATTCCAATTTATAACATATGCATATTTATATTGTTTAGTATTGTAACGATATTTCAATTACAAAAAAGGAATTTGTTTAAAGCAATTCCTTTCAAACTTTCATACACAGTTTAGAAATGCAAAGTCATCTCGTGTTTTGCAGATAAAGAGTTCGTTTTCATCAGTTTCTGGTTAATGTGTAAGCATTTAAAGGGCGGAGAACTGCAAATATGATGTTTCAGTCACTCTCGTGGAATGAATGTGGGTAAAGGATCACTGCATTATTCAAACCCCATTACTTTCACCTGAATGACTGATTTCCAATCTACATCAATCTGAATCTTTGGGAATCATCAAACAGATTGGATTGCAATGAGACAACAGCAGAAAATTATCTCAGCAGAAAGGAGACGACGGCGTGAAATGTGTAGCTGTGTGTGTGTGTGTGTGTGTGTGTGTGTGTGTGTGTGTGTGTGTCTGTGTGGGTGATCCAATTCTCACAACTCGCACCAAACACATCTGAATAAATCAGGCCATGCAATTTTCTGCTTTCAGAGAGTGGGCTTTCACATTAAAGCCACAGATACACTCATTTATCTTTGTGCCAAATAAACTCACACACACCTCGAAGACAAACATTCACCTGACTACACTGAGACTATGTCAATAAACAGACTCTGCTATGACCAATGTTTAACCAAACATGTATCTGTCCAGTCTAATGGTGACTCAAAATACAGCTACTGTGCAAATCGCTTGATGGAGAACTTTCTCTTTAACTGAAGTGAGAAAAAAATCAAAGGTGGTGGAGAACCACACGTGGGTGCTGAGGCAAAGCAGAAATGACAACTCTCTGCCAATAAGGACTAAATTAATTGAAAGAAAACAATGCATCCGTGTTTCGTTCTCAAGTCTCAAGTCTGGCAGCACATAAAACACTAAGGTAAAAAGTTGATTAAATTGGGCACACAGATAGAGGACAATGTAAATATTCACAGCAAATTTAAAGACTATTATGGCCACCATCATTCAAATTTGCATTAATGTTTTAGCTAACTGTTAAACCACAGAGGCTAAAACCAAAGATTTTCCCTCCAATAATTTAAGTGCATGAACTGAACAATCAATTGATGAACACATACACATATATTTTTACTTTTAATTAAAAAAAGATAAGTATTACTATTTCTTGTAAGTTTTGAGCATCAGAGTATGTGACTGTAAAGCTACGGCTGTATCTCCCCTTATTATGGCAAGCCGTTTTGACATTTAATTCATAAACTGTATCTATTTTCATGTTACTAGTACTTATTGTTTTAGATGTTTTAGTTTTAGTGCTTATTCATTATATACTAGTGCCTATTCTTTAGATACTAGTGCTTTTTTAAAATGTACGAGTGCTTACTCATAAGACATTAGTTCTATTTTTATTAGATACTATAGCTTGTTCAATAGATACTGGTACTTATTAGATACTTATTTATTAGGTACTACTACTTATTCATTAGATATTAATAATTATTGAATAGATATTAGATCTTATTTTAAGTGTGACTAGTAAGTGTTGTTACTTGTAACAATTGTTTCCCCATTAATTTGTGTTAGGATCTGTCGTTGAGATATCAGCTATTCAGTTTTGACAAGAATGTATTCCAGCTGGGACTAGTACCTATTTTTGAGTACTAGTAGTTAATCATTTGGTATTAGTAGGGCCAGACGGAATCTGCGGATATTTTTTGCTTTTTCTGTGGAGTATTTTGTTAACAATCTGCGGATTTACGCAAAATTATTTTAGGAGTATCATAACTAAAACCTTAATATGTGAAATACAAATTAATACCTTTTTAACATTTATTTAATGTTTATAATGCAAATCCAATTAGATCCTCTTTATTTGGTAAACAAAGCAAGTCTCTCATATGAAATCTCCACTAAAAGACAGAAAAAAGTACTCTACAAACTGTATTGTAAATAAATCATATGAATATTTTAATATTAGTCGGTATTATTACTGAAATAAATTTGAAAACTGAATAAATATATACATTTACACAAGTAAATAAACAGAATCAATCATGGGCTAAAAATCTGCGGAATTCTGCACGCGCAGATTCCGTGTGGGCCTAGGTATTACTTATTAATTAGATACTAGTACCTAGTTATTACTGCCAAAAAAAAGCCCAGCTTAAAGGGGTGGTCCACTACAATATCACATTTTAAACTTTAGTTGATGTGTAATGTAGCTGTGTGAACATAACATCTCTGAATGTAAGACGCTCAAAATGCAATGCAAAGGCAGACATTGGCTTTTACAGAGTTAGCTTAGCAAAGCCTACAGCGAACAAAGTTAGGGGACTACACAAAAAATACATCCTGGTTAACGATGTCATAAACCCTTCAGGTTACAAGCATTCACCCCGAGCAGCGAAGGGGCGTGGCCAGATGTGCTGTAATGTTATAGCAGGACGCTTCCAGGTGACATGGAGCTGATCTGCGAATCTCAGCACATTATGTTAGCTGACCAATCAGAGCCTCTTGAGGTCGGGCTTTTGGAGGAACTAGGAAATTTGTCGTTTTCATGTTAGCGGAGTAGTTGTGTATAATCAAAGATATATGAAAAAATAACGTGATTTTCTACAAGTGAAGCATGAGCACACATTGCTTTGCACCCCATAATAAACACAATCAAGCTTTAAAAATACACTCTGGGCCACCCCTTTAAACCAGCCTAGTCTGTTTGGCTGGTTTTAGCTGGTCGATCAGTATGGTTTTAGAGGGGTTTTGGCCATCAAGGCTGGTTTCCAGCCATTTCCAGTCTGGTCTTAGCTGGTCAGGCCGGAAAATGACCAGTTGAAACCAGCTTGACCTGCCTAGCCAGGCTGGGAACCCAGCCAAAACCATCTATGTCCAGCTTAAACCAGTCTGGTCAAGCTGGTTTTTGTTAACAATTTTTCAGCCTGACCAGCCAAGACCAGGCTGGAAAGCCAGCTTAAACCAGCCAACCAGCTTGACTTTTTTTTCAGCAGGGTTATTAGATGCTAGCATTTGATACTAGTACCTATTAAATAGACACTATACTTGTTTATTTTATACGAGATACAAAATGTCAAAACAGATTGCCATACCCCTATACACTCCAATAGTGCACTATTTGAGAGAACAGTTCGAAACCACTCTGTCTGAAACCACGGTGAATATGCGAAAGTGCACTCAATCAATCCTACAATGCACTCTCATAACGAGTGTATTCAATCAGAATACATAACTCTTATTTGTTAGGCCTATTTTGTGTTCAATTCAGTGTTTTTTCACACACGCAGACTGGTTTTGAGTTTCATTATCACAGCACATCTCGCTAGACAAGTTAAGATAAACGGAGACAAACAGATGCATTTCCAGCTAAAGATGAGCACTGCCTTTCACAATGGCAATCCTGATATCGAGTCACGTTTATCTATTCAACCTCACATCCACAGCAACAAAAGAAACACAAACAGCACAGAAAATGCACTGCATGTTTATTGCCTGGAGTAAAATACAAAAATACTGGTTATATGCTCTATCCCGGATATAGTCATCAGATCGATTATAAGATTATACGTTTCATCCAAAATACGGTAATAAAATAAATGTTTTTAAATACATTGTCTTCATGCATTTGAATTCTAAGTCATGGCTATTATTTTTTACATGCTTTTGATCATTTATACTTGCTTTTAATTCAAATATTTTCCAGTATTTTTTTTCCCAAATAAAAGTCAACTCTCCCATGCACACAGTGCTGTAAACTAGCTATATTAGCATATGTTAAAAGATCTTTAGGGCAAACACAACTGAACCGTTCAACCAAGAGTTTGGAGTTTAGCATTTTGTAGTATCATTAATAAATCCTATATAGATCATTAAAGGGTTTGCATTGACATGAAGAGGATTAAATACAAACAATAAAGCAGTGCAATGAATTGAAGGCCGAGCTTCAATATTACAGTTTCCTTTGAGAAAATGCAGCATATTTTGGGTTAAGTCCCTCTCTCTCTGACTATGCACTTTTGAGAATGCATTTAACATGAAATAGTGCATCGCATATTAACGGAAAACTGTTTTAACATATCAGAGAGGTCTGTATACCATTTTACATTTCCGCTACAGCATGGTGTGCGTATGTGTAATAATACTCAAAGCTGAAAAGTCATGCAATAGGTCTCTATATAATGTCTCACACTGCAATCATAAAACTCAAAGATGCATTTAAATGGACAGTTCACCCCAAAATAAATGTTTTCTCATCATTTACTCACACGCAAAAGTTGTTTTAAACTTGAATTTCTTACTTCTGTTAAACACAAAACAATATATTCTGAAAAGTGTTAGAAAAAGAAAAGTAGGAACAAAAAACAAACACAATGGAAGTCAATGGTTGTTTTTTTTGGTCCCAACATTATTCAGTATATCTTCCTTTGTGTTTAACAGAATAAAGAAAGGAGTGGAGGATGAGTAAATAAAGACAGAACTTTCATTTTTGTGTAAACTATCACTTTAAAGAGACTTTTGCCATCTCTAAAAGGAGGATTTGTTAGACAAGCCTTCATTTTTGGACAAAAATAGATGCAGGCATTCCTTTCATCAAACTATGACCTTAAAGAAGCGGTCCTGAAAGAACAACTGAACTCTGCTCATTTTGGGCCCTTAGTAATCCCAGCTGAGACAGTTTGCAAAAAAAGAGGTAAAGAAAAACAGACCAAGTAGGTCTTGAGTTCCAAAATTCTTCTCAAAAAAGGACATTTCCCCCCAAAGAGGGCTATTTTTACTCCATCATCTATGCCTGCAAAACACACGTATACAGTAACCTAGAACAACAATCAGAGGCTCATACCAAAACTCAACAATTTCCAAAAGGGGTAAAAAGCCTGTTATGAACGCACCTTTGCTTTGGAGTGATACATGAATGTGTGCATTGGTTCTGCCTTCTCTGAGGTCAGCAATGTATGAAGAACATTTTAAAAGCCTTATTTATCACTGCCATCAAAATCGATACCCGCAGCACAGTGATAGTTACGTTCTATTACTGTATCAAACGCAGTTTAGCTTTCTAGAGGCCTGAGTAAAATAACAAAGAACAGATTTAAAACAAGTGGTATGAATGAAAACATCCACAACTTTAAATAAGACATACCACAGTAGGGTTAGTTCATGCAAAAATGAATTTCTGTCGTCATTTACTTACTATTATGTCTGGTTTTAATTGAGTCCATAAAATGAAAGTCACAAGGACAAAACTAAACGGTAATATGAAAGTTTTCCCCACAATACTGCCGTTTTCTCTGGGAAATATTTAACAATATTATGTAATTCTTAGAAAAGGACTAAATCGCAACACTGCAATAAGCAATAAGTTGTAAATTGTAAACTTAAAGTCAAAATTTGGAGGAAAAATATACATAATTCTGTCCATAAAATAAAAGTCAACAGGGTCAAAACCTTGTCACAAGGATGAAACTAAACACATAACTGCAAGATATAAACTCCGAATTAAGGAAAAAATGTCTAAAATGTGACAAACTCAAAACTCTGAGGAGAAAAGTCTGAACTGTGAGATGTAAAAATGGCAAGACAAAGTTTAGAGTTTACATTATTTCTCTAAACAGTGAGTTTATAAATTGCCATGCAATTCTAAATTATTTCTTTTTGAAATAAGGAGTTTTTATCTCACAATTCTGATTTTTCTAAGAGTATTACTCAATATTATAGACTGTCACTATTATAGACTCAAGATAAAAACAGACAATTCTGACAAGTCTTAATTGTGAGACATAAATTAACAATCGTTATAAAATAAAAGGTCAAACAGGTCAAAAGGTTAAATAAAAGGTCACAATTGTCTTTAGATCATCCTTTTAAAGATAAAAATGATTATTATACTTTACCAAAAAACAAAATCCCACAATTTTGGACCCAATTGACATTCATCATGTGAAAATTTGTATTTATTTTACTTATTTTTTCAAATGATCTCTGTGTGGGCTCCCCAGAATAAAGATGTGATATGATGGCAGATATAATGGTAAACAATTAAAGACAGAAATTCTATTTTTGGATGTGAACGATCCCTTAAAACACGAACAACTACCAAAAAACACAAGTGATCCTGAGTAAAAAATGTCTTTAAGGAAATGTTTTGCTCCTTGTAAAGGCTGCACTGCTTTCTCCAAACGCCTGTAGAGAAATTAACAGCTTGAATCATGTTGAGCAGGTTTTGAGTGTCTATGCCATCCATCCACCCACCCACACACGCACACACACACACACACACACACACACAGTTTCTGATCTGGGTCCACCGGTGGGTGTACGGCGAAACGATACCAGCTGAGAACCAAAAATAAAATAACTTTGAATGGTAACAGGAATAAAACCAATGACTTAAAACAATGATAAAACATATATAGGTTAAATAAACAGAAGCGCAGATTGGAGTGTTTTGATTGGTTAAGTGGGTGGAGGACCGTCGTAGCGAAGCATTATGTTGAAGGAGCGGGCGAAGTTGTTGGCCAGAGAACAGCTGGTGCCCTCGTCCATCATAGGCAGCAGGAAGGCCAGCAGCAGCAGAGCCAGTAACAGCAGCTGGAGAGGAAGAGCCACGCGACACACACGATACAAGAAGCCCAGACCACTGCTCGCCTGAAAAACACACACAAAACACACACGCTGTTACATGCTGAGTGGAAGTTTCTACAGGTGATTTGATGCTGACTGGCATTTGATCAAGAAACTGAACATGATTACTTTCTATTTTATAATATTTATGTAATTATAGTAGTGCTGGGCAAAGATTAATCGCATCCAAAATAAAAGCTTTATTGAGATAATGTATGTGTATTATATATATTTATTATGTATATGTGATACACACAGTGAAGTTTATTCATTAACTAATTTCGAGGGGATCAAGTGCTTATGATTGCTTGCAGCCGGTCCCACATTATTCAATTTATGATTCACCAATCAGACGATTCCTAAGCCACTATAAATACCCTAAGTTCCATATCACAGCCATCTTCTTTTTGAAGAATCCCCCCTTCCACCCCTACTCCTCCTCCTTGCCTAGATGGGTGGCACGGTGGACCATTGTTTAGCACTGCTGCCTCACAGCAAGAACGCCGCTGGTTCTAGTTCTTACCAAGCCAGCTGACATTTCTGTGTGGTGTTTACACATTCCCACCGTCCAAAAACATGCATCTTAAGTTAATTGACTAATCCAAATCGGCACCATAGACATGCTCCTAGTAAGTAGTTATCTCATAAGAGCAATCACTATCTGTTCATTAGCAACTACAGCAGGGGAGTTCTCGAGATCTACCTGAGCTCAAACTCCCCTCTCGCCTTCCGAACGGGAGGGAGCCCCGGGCTCGAGGATCTTATGAGCTCAGTGCTCTCCTCCAGGACAGCATGCCAAACAAGCTTTATAATCAATGATCAGCTAAGTGTGAACTCTTAAAACAATTTTGCTACATAGATATTTAAATCAACATAATTTAGCATCATATACTGTATATTATACATGTAAATATAAATAAACATTCTCTAATATATGCATATATGCGTGTGTTTATTTATACATAATAAATATACACAGTACACACACTTAAGTTATGTCAAAACAAACTTTTATTTTGGATGCTATTAATTTTTCCCAGGACTAAATTATAGACATGAGCAAAAAGTTCAGTTCCTTGCAAAGACTGATTATTTGGCTTCATAAGACTTCAGTTTTTTTTTTGTCATTGGTTGAGTTTTACATTTGTTTTGCCTGTATATGTTATTTGACTCTCAAAGTGCCAGTAGCCATTGAGTTGCATTTTATGAATCATAAATAAATAAATCAGGCACCATGGGTTCAGCTAAAAATTGTGTCAATTATAAGAGGCAGTTTACATTTTTAAGATAATTATTTTAATCATTTTCACAATTTGTAAATTACAATTCAATACGATTACATTACTTACAATTACAATAAATTACAATAGAGTTCTGATGTTTACAGTTCAGTAGAACTGTAATGATATTGATTTAATTTTACAATTATAATAAATTACAATAGATTTCAGTAAAATTATGTTGATATTTACAGTTCAGGAGAATTGTATTGGTATTTCATTACTGACTTTATTTCATTCATTCATTCATTTTCTTTTCGGCTTAGTCCCTTTATTAATCCGGGGTCGCCACAGCGGAATGAACCACCAACTTATCCAGCATATGTTTTACGCAGCGGATGCCCTTCCAGCCACAACCCATCTCTGGAAAACATCCATTCATTCTCATTCACAAACATACACTACGCACAATTTAGCCTTACCCAATTTACCTGTACTACATATCGTTGGAACACGAACACGGGGAGAACATGCAAACTCCACACAGAAATGACAACTGACCCAGCTGAGGCTCGAACCAGCGACCTTCTTGCTGTGAGGCAACAGCACTACCTACTGCGCCACCGTGTCGCGCTGACATTATTTCTTTAAGTAATTTTCAGATATGTTATAAATGTTATAGAAATCCTGTTTCAGAAATTTTTAGATATTGTCAAGTCATCAGCATCTTAAATTATCAAAAGTTTTTTAAGACTTTATTTTGATGGTCCCTATTGCACATTTTGTTTTGAATATTGAATATTTGAATATTAAATCTCATTTGAGTATAAGTCTTCTTAATATGTTGATACTGCTCCTTCAACAGACATTTAACTGACTATAAGAAACGTTGCAAGTACATGTCAACTAACACTAACCCTAACCCCAACCAAACAGTCTACTTATAATCTAATGAGAATTAGTTGGCATGTAGATGCAATGTAACTTAAATACAACTAAATGTGTTAAAGGGACCATCAAATTAAAGTGATACCAAAAGTTTTTAATATTTAGATTTTAAAAATGTACCAAAAGTGTTTTTTATAAAGCTACACTTTGTTTTATATCATCTTTGCCACCAAATTACAAAACGCAAAAACAAACAAGTTACCAATCAAGCGAGGTGTTTCTAATGGAGCGTCTAAGGACAGGATAGTAAATTTGACATTGTTTTCTCTTCTCATCATGTCTCATGTAATTTTTTAAAAGTCATAAAAACCCTATCCTGGAGTTTTTCTCTTTTATTTGAGCAAATTGGAAGGCTCAAATTAGGAAAAAAAAAAAAAAAAAAGCATTTGTGGTTCCCAACCCTTGTTCTCTTTAACTAAATTACTGGCCATGGGAACGAATGGCAAAATAAAACACAATATATTTTGAGTGTAAAGGTGCTTCTTTAAGTTCAAAAAGTTTATTTTAAAAAGCCTGCAAGAACATAAACTTTGTGCTTAATAAGCTGTAATCTCTACTGGTGGACAATACAAGGGCAAAATAATCTTCTCTAATCCTCTTCTAACTCCTTAATGAAGTTAGGAGATTAAAAAGTAAACCCTTTGTTAGAAATACAGACCCTGTGACTTGATGGACAGACACGGCACTCGCATTCATTAGCAATATACAGTAGAGCTGAATAAACACTTGGATTTGCAAAATTATCAAAATATTATAAATGGCTACAGTTACATTGTGGTCACGTGACACGTAAAGCAACAAGGAAGCTTACACCTCAATGGAATCTCAATTGGATTCAGATCAGGACTTTAACTAGGCCACTCCAAAGTCTTAATTGTATTGTTCTTCAGCCACTGACTTGGTAGTGTGCTTTGGATCATTGTCCTGCTGCAGAAGCCATGATTGCTTCAACTTGAGGTCATTGACAGATGACCAAACATTCTCCTTCAGGATATTTTGGTACACAGCAGAATTCATAGTTCTGAACACTTTCTCACACTGGGCTATGCAGTTTTAAATTCCTGAATCTTATTTGCGTTGGAATAACGTGTTAACAGCACCAATCTTCAACTGTCTATGGAATCACAGTCACACAAATTATTGAAATTAATTATTGATGATGTAAGTAGTGATGCGATTTGGTAATAATAAAAACATCAGCATAAGAGAGCTTTAAGCATTGAGTAATTTTTTTAGAGAAGGTAGTTATTAATTACACAATGCAATAATACTGCGTTATTAATACATTATTACTTATCTTTGTTGGCTAATACACAGGATAAAGACTTTTAAAAGTTGGATATTAAATCAAATGCAATACTGGTCAAAATAATCGTCCATACAAAACAAATATATTCATAATTTTGTTGGATGGTGAAAAACTGGCTCAAACAAACGTAAACGTGTAAATGAAGTTTTTCACGGTGCTGCACAATTGTAGGAGTGAATGTCCACCCACAGCCGCCATCGGGCCGTGAAATATCTGAACTGAATACGACCCCTTTCTATTAAACGCCTCTGTAGCGGAGCTGAGGAAAGAGCACAGAAGTAAGAGAAAGTGAGGAGGAAGTGGAGATGTGGGTGGATGAAAAAAGCCAAATCTCTCTCCACACTTTTCTTTTGTCAGCCTGTATTCAGGAGACTGTGATAACACTGAAAGGTGAGGACGGCAGTGTTCCGGTCTGCTGGAACGCAGAGAACAACTGACTGTCCTTATAGAAGATGCACATGCTCCAATCATCAGAAAACAGGAAAATATACTCAATCAAAAAAAAAGAATTATAGGTTCTATGTGCGCAGCCTGTAATTACAGCGGCTGAGAGAGAACGTCATTGTCAGCTGAGGTGTCATCTTCATAATTAGATGATTGCATTTGGTCAGCGACGGAGACAATTGTATTGTGTGGAGGATGTATATTTACCCTTCATGATAATAAGACAGCAAAAAGTGATGACAGTTTCCATGACAGGTGAACAACATGGTGGACAAGATGTGTTTTTAAACTTCTAATTTTGTATCATGATAAATGTATCATTGTTTCTATGATGCAAGAAATAATATACAAATAATAACAGCTTATTATGGAACAGCAAATCACCATATTATACTGATTTCTGAAAGACAGCATGACAAAGAAGACTGGAGTAATTATGGTGAATATTAAGCTTTCTATCAGTGAAATAAGTTTGATTTGAAACTACATTCAATGAGAAAATATTAGATTTCACAATTGACATATTAGTTACTATTTATCTGATCAAATAACGTTGCAGAATTGGCTTCTTTTAAAACATAAACAAATCTTACGGATTCCAAACTTTTGGATGGTAGTGTTTATATTAAATATATTATGTCAAAATTAACCTGGTTGTTGTCAAATAAACTATG
>CAIGQQ010033471.1:1172344-1199370 GCA_903798035.1 Danio albolineatus | reverse complement strand
TTTAGCCTTCACGATAATAAGACAGCAAAAAGTGATGACAGTTTCTACGACAGGTGAACAACATGGTGGACAAGATGTTTTTTTAAACTTCTAATTTTGTATCATGATAAAATGTATCATTGTTTCTATGATGCTATGAAGCAAGAAATAATATACAAATAATAACAGCTTATTATGGAACAGCAAATCATCATATTATACTGATTTCTGAAAGATCGTGTGACAATGAAGACTGGAGTAATTATGGTGAATATTAAGCTTTCTATCACTGAAATAAGTTTTATTTGAAACTAGATTCAATGAGAAAATATTAGATTTCACAATTGACATTTACATTTTTTATATATATCTGATCAAATAATGTTGCAGAATTGGTTTCTTTTAAAACATGAACAAATCTTACGGATTCCAAACGTTTGGATGGTAGTGTTTATATCAAATATATTATGTCAAAATTAACCTGGTTGTTGTCAAATAAACTATGGGCTATTATAAGGTGTCATCTTCATAATTAGATGATTGTATATGGTCAGTGACGGAGACAATTGTAGTGTGTGGAGAATGTAAATTTAGCCTTCACGATAATAAGACAGCAAAAAGTGATGACAGTTTCTATGACAGGGGAACAACATGGTGGACAAGATGTGTTTTAAAACATCCAATTTTGTATCATCACAAAATGTATCGTTTCTATGATGCAAGAAATAATATACAAATAATAACAGCTTATTATGGAACAGCAAATCATCATATTATACTGATTTCTGAAAGATCGCGTGACAAGTAATTATGGTGAATATTAAGCTTTCTATCACTGAAATAAGTTTGATTTGAAACTACATTCAATGAGGAAAATATTAGATTTCACAATTGACATTTTATTTACTATATATCTGATCAAATAACGTTGCAGAATTGGCTTCTTTTAAAACATTAACAAATCTTACGGATTCCAAACGTTTGGACAGTAGCGTTTATATTAAATATATTATGTTAAAATTAACCTGGTTGTTGTCAAATAAACTATGTGTCAGGGTTCTGCCACTCCAGTCTTGAAAATTCTAGTTTTGGTGGCAGAGTCCAGACACTGGCTCTGTCTTGTCCTGTCCGTGGTGCTCGGCTCGAGTTTTCTCTAGTCGAGCACTTATCTTCTGTCATTGTGTCTCTGTATGGGTGCCGTCATGAGCATGCTTGATGCGGGCGCGTGGGGTCTGGACGTGCTTGGGACGCGCGTCCTTGTACTTGTGTTTGTTCTGTCGGCATCACGCGGTTTCATTCTCAGCATCTCAGTCGGTTTCGGTTTTGAATGGCGCTGAGATGAAACATGTGCGCTGCATATGTGTGAGCGCACGGTAAGATGTTTTTTATTTTATCGTGTGCTTGTGTCTGGCTTCTGTTTCGGTTTTGTCTAAGCACGTGGCCCTGTGTTTACATAGTGGCCGCGTGCTTCCGTTGCGTGTTCTAGTCTTTATGTGAGCACATGGCTTGTGGTGTTTGTCATGTGCTCTTCCGTCTATTGTCTAGTCCCACCCTCCTTGTTAACCCATTATTAGTTTATCATGTTCACCTGTTTGTTTGTTTGTTAATTATTTCTGCTTATATTCTTCTCATGTCTGCTGTCCTGTGCCAGTTCATTGTCTTACACTGAGTGTGTTGGAGTCATCCCGTCTTGTGTCTAGTCCTGCCTTGCCAGCCCGGTTTTGGTGATGTTTTTTTCCCCTATAGGGTAATTTCTGTTTGTTTATTAAAATACATCTCATTTTTTGCATTCTGGAGTCCTCGTCTTTTCCCTTTACCCAAACCCTGACACTATGGGCTATAATAAAGGGCAACAGTCTAGTTCTGGAAGAGAAACTTGTGTATATGATGTGATGTAATATACAGTTGAAGTCAGAATTATTAGCCCCGCTTTGATTTATTTATTGTTTTTTCTGCTTTAAATATTTCCCAAATGATGTTTAACAGAGCAAGGAAATTTTCACAGTATGTCTGATAATATTTTTTTTTCTGGAGAAAGTCGTATTTGTTTTAAAACTATTATGTTTAGAAATGTGTTGAAAAAAATATTCTCTCTGTTAAACAGAAACTGGGGAGAAAAAACAGGGGGGCAAATAATTCAGGGGGGCTAATAATTCTGACTTCAACTGTATATGAAAATCTGTATATAGGATGTTTTCCTTCTTAAAAAAACAAACAAACAAGCTAGACCTATTTCACTCTCAATGCCACACAACCATGTTGCAGAAGAAGAACGTTAGTGTTGAAGATATCCGTAAACATTACGCACTCTATAAAAAGGATGTTCTTTAGATTTAAAACCAATGATACATACCAAATATTAAAGTTAAAATAATGTATAAAAGCACCACGACTTTACCTGATATTTTAAAATTCCTGTTTTGGAGGCTAAAAATGACAATATTTTGACATATGCAGGTGTTCTAGTAATTTTGGCCATACAAATTTCGTAGAACAAGTTGAAACTAAAGCATCTGTATAAGCCTTGATAATAGCACGGTAATGCTGCATGAGCAAAACAACAATCTCCATGCACTGTTATCTGCTTATGTAAACAATACAGTCAGACTCAGGACAGCCTTTATAAGCAGTCAGCAGCAGGACACCTGCGTCTCTCCTCAAGCAGACGTGACCGACACTAACAGATGGCCAGAGACTGAAGGAGCGAGAGGAGAGGTGCTAAAAAAGGTGTGAACGCTGCGAAAATAGAGAAATAACTCAGAAAGATTAACACACTCCCCAGAGAAACGCAGTGGTGAAACTGCCTGCATGTTTCCAAGTGGCCCACGGAGCCAAAAAATAGCATTTGTTTTTTGGGGGCCAAGAAGGTACTTTGGTCCAACAATCCAAAAAGCTATTTATGAGCCTCTTTTTCAAAAGCCGTCCCACTAATCCAGCTGAAAAAGGTCTCAACTCACTTGCCAAGTCTTATGAACGATTTAAACCAACATGAAACACCATTCACAGCTTTTTTTTTTTACTTTCGCAGTGTGACGCATGTCAGTGTGAAACGCAATATTCAATTAGAAAACAACAATTACAACAGGCAGTTAAAGGTTTCGTTCACCCAAAACAATGAACATTTGCTCATCATTCAATCAGTCTGCTGGTTTGTCCATTCACACACATTTTCATCATCAGATGATCTCTTTTAACAAAACCACATGACCTATTTTTATGAGCATTTTCAAAATTTCTGTGCATCTAGACATTTCCATCAACCGTTTTTTAATGTGCATCTCCAAAATGCACATAAAAATAGGTGGGTATAAACGTAGCAATTGACTTCCATATCATGAACAAAAACACTATTAAAGTCAATGGATACTGCACCCTTCTTTAAAATATCTTCTTTTAGTGTTCAATTAAAGTAAGAAACTCAAACAGGTTTAGAACAAGTGAAGAGTGAGGAAATAATGACAGAATTTTCATTTCTTGGCTTTCATTTGACCTGCAAAACAAGCTTCTGTAAATAAAATGCATTGCGAAAACCAGGATAAAAACTCATTTATCCTTAATGTAATTTGATCATAAAACAGATCTGAACTGATAACATTATCTAATAGTTTAATCAGGGGCGTAAATCCCGGGGGGCGACATGCCCCCTTCCATCCAAGGGTTGTCCCCACCTCCAAAAAAAAAAAAAAAGTAAAAAAAAAATTGCACTCTGTATTGTGAAAAAAAATATGTATCTATACCTAAAATAATTGTATTTGTAGGGAAAAAAATGCATTTCGCATTTAAAATGCGTTTAGAAACTGTTGAGTTCCCCCTCGTCTTCCTCACAGTGGTTTGGTCCACTTTCCCGAGTTCATCTCTCCGACTATGCACGCACACACAAGTCAGGTGTGTGGTTGCGACTCGGTTCTAGATGATCGCCAGTTAGGAGCGTATTTTACTCACTGTAAATAAAGTGACTATCTATAATGTTTTTGATACAGACTCATTCATAAATTATTTGCGGTAAAAATGCTGATTACTGATGTATTTTCCACAAGTCTGCTATATTAGAAATTGAAATATTACCTATCTAGTTAACGTTTAAGAAAAACTTAAAACCATAATGACGCAGTCTCCATGCTGCAATAATAATGAAAGAACCAGAGTTTTTAACTGGGGGGACATATCTTTATAAGTACAATTTGACTGTATTATTTGTGTCCCCCTCAAACAAAATCGCTCAAGGGAAATTTTATATTTATTGTCCCCCCTAGTGTTAAATGACGCCCTTGAGTTTAATGCTAAGTGATAATAAATAAACAAGAACCCTCCTATATATTACGTGAAATCAATTCACAAATATTATTCACGCTGTAAAGATACTCTGAAGAACCCCAGTTGTGTGTAGATCAATAAACACTTGCATTCAATTCAATTTGAAAGTTGCAAAGGGAATATCTTCTTTTCCAAAAAGGCTTTAAACATCCACTCTTTCGAAACACACTTTAAACAAAAGCCCCGCACAGCATGAAGGTGTGTGTTCGAAGAATAAAGCCTACCTTTCCAGATCGAACATGCTTTTGTGTTTGTTCTCTGATGCCCTGAAACACACAGACGTTTGTGTTAAGTTAGTTATATACGGCTACAAGCTGCTGCCCCCTTTTGGTGGGCACATGCTACTACAGCAAAATCTGCATTGAAGAATGGAGAAATCATGTATAGATTATATATGACTCTGTCCTGGTTTTCATCAATAGAATTGTGCTCACCATTTTTCAAAACAGAAGACAGCTAGACAGAAGGCTTTAGGATATTTTTTTTTATATTAGGCACTACTCATTGGTCAAACTAGTCAAAATATTAGTTCTGCAGTCAAGATAATATGAGGAAAATATTTTGGATGCACATTTGAAGATGAGAACTAGGAAAATTTTTATATTAATGTCTAGAGATGTTAGAACAAGACTTATACAGTTCAAAATTTTACATAGATTTTACTGGATGCCTAAGAGAATGTTCAATCCAGAATGCTGGCAATGCCAAGAGAAGAAGCAGATGACCTATTTCATGTATTATGGCAATGCTTAGAAGTCCAATATTTTTGTAGAGAGGTCCATGAATACTTTGTAAAGATATTGCAGACCCAGCATGACTTTTTCCCAAGCTAATAGGTAATTGGTGACCCCTGTCCCTTAAGCCACATGAATAAAGCTGAATCACAGTGAATACTGTATCATGCTAGGCAGACGGGTGATTGTTAAAAACTGGAAATCTTCCGGTAGACCTCTGATCATCGAGGGAATCTCAGAGTTAGGATGAGTTGCAGCTTTTGAAAAACTCTTACAGTTTACATTGAAAGGTTTGAAATTTATTTTGATAAGTAGGGCAAATTTGTGAATTCCTGCGACCCACAATGCAAGTAGCGAGACAAAATAATAATTAAGGCTATGATATTAGCAACCACCCACCCCTTTTTTTTCTTCTTGTGTATGTGTTTTGGTTTGACTTACTCAATTTATATGACATTTTTTATATATGCTGAATAGTTCTGCTTTTGTGTTAATGCTCTGTATTTGATATTCATCTGCATGATTTGAAATAAGAAAAAATTAATAAACAGATAAAATCACTAAAAAACATGTTTTTTTGTTTTTTTTAAAGCACAACGCAAAGAGGGATGCAACTCTTTTACTGTTGTACAGATGTGTTTGTTTTTTGATAAAAAAAAATAATAATAATTAGCATCAGGGCTGGGTGATTAAATGAAAACTAATCGTAATCGACATTCAAAACCTATAATCGATCAAAATTTTCCAGGTCAATTTTTCAATCACTTGTCCTACCATGTGTGGAGTCACTTGACTCCGCTTTGTCTTGGCTAATTTATACCTATTATGTTATGATTTATACTTATTATATTATTCTGATATTATACTTCTGCCAGGCGCACATGTACGGTCCGGCGCAGCCTTCGCATACCCGGCACATCTCTCAAAAAATGTAACTACACGTCACAACGACATGTACTGTAGCGCAAGCTTTGTGATTTGTTGGTTTGGTAGCGGTGACGAGGGTAGGCAGTACAAAGAGCTGAGTTTTAGGCAATGTGTGTTTTAATCTCAGTTGTTCAGCATTGATGTTCAATAAATTATCATAGATAGTGTGTGTTTCTTCAATTATTTTAAAAATAAATAAAGTACCTTACGTTCAAAAATCTTTTACTTGTAATATGTGAGCAAATTTACTGTACAAAATCTGTCAGTGAACTATGAGGGCAAAAACATAAAATAAATAAATAAATAAATAAATAAAAATAATCCTTTATTAATCATAATCGAGTTAGAATGTTCAATTAATTGCGATTTAGATTTTAGGCCAAATCGTCCAGCCCTAATTAGCATGCACTTTTATCATGATTTACAGAAAACACACAACAGTTTATACCAAAAGTTAGTTCTTTGGTATATATTATGGCTATATTTAGTATATATTATCTACTATATATATTTTATAAATTATATACATACATTATATATATGTATGTATGTATGTATGAATGTATGAATGCATTTATTTGTATGGCCTTAAATGCTTTTTTTTTTAAGTGCACAAAAATGTTAACTGTGAATTTTGCCTTTTGCCTAATATTAATCTAAAGTTTATTTGCACAAACATCTCACTTTTAAGGATCCCACATAACGCATTAATTGAAAAGTGATGAGTGCACTCATTTATGCAGGGTTATTTATATATACAAACACAATACCAAATAAACCTTAAAAATAATGAGAGCAGAATAAAGGCAAATTTTTGGTGTGTACCATATGTTGCAGTGCAGCAGCCTCTTTGAGTTTGGATTTGTACAACATCCAGCGATAGCGCAGCTCTTCCAGCTCCATGTCGTCCTCCACTGATATACGCTCCTGAGCGTTCATCAGTTTCTGAAACTGACTCTGACCCCAGGCTACACCGCACTGCATCTCCTGGACGAAAACAAATAACACAGAACTACCTGAAGATGTGTGCTCATTATTGGATCATAATCCATTTATTCTGAATTCAAAACTGATCCAATCCTGCCTCGGCAACTTCTCGCCAAGCATATGATCAAACATGCTTTTGTAGTTTTGTGACGCAAGCAAACTGTGCGTCAAAATTTTAGAGCCGGCAACATTTTTCAGGGTTTTTCCACATCAAGGTTTCATTTCCACATTAAGGTTTCTTTACTTTAGTTTATCAACATTTTAAGCATCTTTTAGTTTATCAACATTTTAAGCATCTTTTAATGATTAGATACTGATTTGGCTCATGTTTTTATTTTTAATTAAGATGTTTTTTTAATGAATTATCTAAACAGAATAAAACTGTCTACCAAATCATTAAATGCAATGTAAGTTAGGGCTGCAAGATACTGGAAAAATATGCAAAATGTCATATAGTTGTTGAGTACTGCGATAATGTTATTTCTTACGATATAACATAACCCTACAAAAATGCTATTTTTATTAGCCATATTTTTAAATCATTAATTTATTTAATAATATAAATATAATAAGCAGGTAAAATCAAAATGTCAAATCTAATTCTAATTCAGACTAAAAAACTGTGTGAAGGTCCAAAACATTTGGTCTTTAAAACACTATAAACGAGTGGAAAGGAATCCTCCTTAAATAGGTATTTTCAGCTCTGGGTTCACCTTTGTGCTGCTCCAGCCAATAACAGAACAGCAACTACTGGGGAGGCGGGGATACAGATATTAAGGCCTTATCTGATTGGTCAAATTTAGACAAACAACCACTGCATGAAATAAATGTGATTCTATATGGCATATACTATTATTGCAATAACAGTAAATTTGTCATATATTGCTTAGCACTAATGTAAATGTAATCACATTACATTAAATTACAGTGAATGAAGCAATTTTTTGTGAAATCATAAAGAGAAAAATAAATTCAGCCCACATATGAGCAATATCTAATAATTTAAACACTTCATGGCTACAATATATTAGAAATATTTATTTGACCATACATATGACCATAGTCTATCCAATTCACCTATACTGCATGTCTTTGGATAGTGGGGGAAACCGGAGCACCTGGGGGAAACCCATGCGAACACAGGGAGAACATGCAAACTCCACTCAGAAATGCCAACTGACCCAGCAGGGATTCGAACCAGTGACCTTATTGCTGAGAGGTGGCAGTGCTAACCACTGAGCCACCGTGTCGACTTAATCTAAATTAACAACGGCCAATAATAGAGTAAACTTTTTTATTTCTACCGAAAGAGGAATGATTGTAAGGATCATTTATTAAAATTGTACCCCTTGTCATGAACCCCCCAAATTTTTTTACATCTTTTTCATTTTAGAATAAAATATTTAAAGAGATTTTGATACGTTTATACTTTTTTATTGTGTTAATTAGCTATTTTATCTTAAAATATTACAAAGAAATGAACAGAATAGTGGGTCTACTTAAAATTTCTATCTGTAATAAGCTACAATAGCATGATCTGTGGTTGTCAGTGACCTAAAGCATTCCACACTGTTTGCAATTTAAAGGTGCAGTAGGTGATCTGCCTAAATGCTAACCGGTTAGCATAATATCTTTGAAACACAATCACTCCCCTGCCGACCAAAGCCCGCCTCCTGAAGCACTAAATCATGTCATTTGCAAGACAGAAAACTTTATAGTAATTTATAATACTACAATTTCAAATAAAATACTGTATTATATCGTGCACATTGTCAGTTAACTAGCAAGCAAAACTTTATATAATGTGCAATATTTCAAGCATGCAAGAATCGCTGGTCTCACACTCTCACGTGCTTTGTCTTAAAGCAACTACTGTATGCTTAGTGGTTTGTTGGTGGCGTGCAGGAATTACACTTATTACTAAACCATACTTACATGCTATTTCATACCAAATATTCAAAAATATTATGGTAACAATATAGGGAGCGAGTCACAGGTTGTCATAATTAAAAATGAACTGATGTGAATAAACCAAATTCACCTCAGTAAAGCAGGCTAGGCGGAAAAGCGCTGCTTACATGTGTTTTGTTCTACATTATCGATGCTGTAAAAGGTCGCTTAAGAAACTGAAAATAGTCACATGAATCTTTCGCCGGGAGATTTCAGTGGCTGAACAACACCTCTGTGCATATAACCCATTCATATTAAAGCAACATAATCTACATAAGCTTTGTGTGACTGAAATAGTAAAAGAAATACTTCAGCCATGGTGTCGTCCTTCCTCCAGCGTGTAGGTGAACACGCGTGCACATTGTTATGTTCAATGTTAGTTTTTGTGTGTGTATTTATTATTCTCATACTCTCCGTTTCCTACTCCACCTTCAGGTTCTTATTGGTCCTATGCTATCTGTCAATCATCATTATGACGGTGCCAGTTTCACCAATCCCTGGACGCACTGTGTGATTTAAAGCTCCGACAGACCAGTGTGTGGTGTGCGCTCTGCCTCGGCGTACCTTTTTGTCCTCCACGCTATCTTGTGTTTTCATGCTTAGGCTTTGTTGTGATTTATCTCAGTCTTCGTTAGCGCACATGATTTTTCTCAGTCTAAACATTGTTAGCTTTAAGTAAAATGATTTGATGGTTGTTGTGTGATTCTAAACTGAATCTATGACCTTCTTCGTAGCTTTGTTTTAGTTTAGACTGATTTTTGTTACATTAGTTTGAGTGTTTTGCCACCTGTGTAGTTTTGAGTTTTGTAGTTTAGTTAGTTTAGATCAGGTGTCGTATACACTGAAGATGTCGAGTTTATTATTGTTTTGTTTTGTTAATTTCTTTGATTTGGCTTACATTCATTCTTTTTGTTTAAAGATAATATTGTAAATGTTTATTTCTTTTTTCCCCATTTATTATTGTTATATATTCTTTAATCCATGAAGTAAAAGGCTTAAATAGAGAATTGATTCCTGCCTCATCCTTGATCTGTCGCACTCATTACATCTGCCTCACCTAAATGTTACAGCATCCCACTTAAACATCTTAGGCCCCATTTACACTAGTGCGTTTTAGTTTTAAAACGGCATTTTAGCATGAAAACGATCCGCGTCCACACTAGCGTTTCTGAACATATCTCCGTCCACATTACTCCACCAAATATGTATATCACGTGACCGATGCGTCTTGCTCGGCATTTGGTTATTGTTAGTCAACAAACGCTAACCCAAAACCGGGTTAATAGGGCTTACGGCGCTTGAAACTCGAGCGATTAGCGAGTGCTCGAACAATAGCCTGCCTTTTGCGAATACATGCAGCTGTTGTAGTAAAAAAGGCAGAGTTTAACTGCACAATAGCGCCTAAAATGTCCAGCAGCCACGCCTCCGTTTTCAGATGTGAGACGGAGCAGCAGCGTTTTAGAATGAAAACAGCCTCTCCAGCTTTTCCAAAACGCTCCGTTTTTGGGGCTCGAAAACTCCGGCGTAGTGTGGACGGATGGCGTAACCGTAGCAAAACTTCTGCGTTTTAAACCGAAAACGCATTAGTGTAAACGGGGCTTTAAACTCGTAACAACGTGCAAATGGCAGATCTGCTGGAATGGCTGCAGATGTTCAAATCTACATTTGTTGACAGACAGTTTGGTCTACTTATCAGAATTATAGGAATTGTCAGCCCGACAAATTTTAATCGGATGAACATTTTTTTAGTTTTATGCCTTATCCAGAATATAAAAATACATTTAGATCATTTACTTTAGTCAGTACTATTGGAATGTGAAGAGACTTTTAACCAAAATATGTTTCTGAAGACAATCATCCACTGCACCTTTAAATGTTTCTGGTCTAAAGGTTATCAAGTTTTTCATAATAATGAACATTTTTTAGCTTGTTTTTCTATTTTGAAGACCAATTATCTGAAGATACATGGACCCAAAAGCCAGGAATTAAAAACAATCTCTTCTAAAATACAAATAAGAAAACTAGTCTTTTCCAGAACATCTCTATCTGCATGTCTGACGGCATATTCAACAGGAAGACCACGCATGAACCGCCGTTTAAAAGCTTTCTCAAATCTGAGCTGTGAAGCTGTGACTGAACAAAAAAGCAGCACGACACCGCGTCTGTCAGCTCAGCTATCATCAGATGTGACAGATTCTAGGTAGTTGTAAAGCTAGAATTTCTCAAAGCCTGAGGTAAAAAACCTGAGCCCGGGCCTTCAAAAAAAGCTTCACAGATCAGCATCTGCACTGATGTAAACGTACGTATGGCACAGGCACTCTACACACCAGATTCACACAGACACGCGGCTTCATATACTGAAAAATGATCCGGCATGTTCTGAGTGTGACCAAAGTAAAACATCACACTGCGCTTTGTTGAATAAGATATCAAAGCTATCAAAGATTGTTTTCTGCGCTAACACTTTTTGATATTTTGGACTCGACATGAAACTTTAATCAAAAACAGATAAAAAGAAAGTAAAAAAAAAAAGTAACAAACACCACCAACCTTGAGTGTATTCTGTCTTATCCTCAGTTCTTTATCGCTCAGGGATCTTTGGTTGCTCAAAATTCCTGTGAGTTTGTCGTTTTCCTTGTGAAGCCACGCTTCAAACTGGCTCCTCTGGGCCTCCATATCAGCAGGACGCCGGGGCCCCTGAGAGCCCGTCTGCGGGAGGAATGAAAAGAAACATCCCTCTGTCCGATTATGATTGCAGCTTAGGTATCGCTAGCTTAATAGTGGCTTTAGGGCTGGGTGATCTAGCTAAAAAAATGATTTTGATATTTTTCAAGCCTTATGATGAAATTGCACATCTCTCTTTTTATGTATCTGGTCTAAAGTGACCTTAAAAGTTTTCTCTTCAAAGTAAATTACAGTACAAATCTACTTTAAAATACTTTTCCACTTATTTAACATTCAATTAAAATGACAATTTGGTATTCTTTGACGCATGTCTATAAAAGTTTTTTTTTACAGTGCACTGAAATACTGATTGGTGACATGTTAATTAGTTATTATTATGTAAGTATATCCTAAGATTTGAATATGGTTTCTACTTTGTATCTGTAATAAGCTACAATTGCATGTTCTGTGGTTGTTCAAATTGTTTATATTTTCGATGAAATTGCACATCTCTTTTTTATGTATTTGGTCTGAAGTGACCTTAAAAGTTTTTATCTTCTGAGTAAATTACAGTACAAATCAAATTAAAATAATTCAAATTTGATTTTCTTATTTAACATTTAATTAAAATTCACTGATACATGTATATAAAAGCATTTTTTACAGTGCACTGAAATACCTGTTGGTGACATGCTAATTAGTTATTATTAAATAGGTATATCCTAAGATTTGTTTTAATTTTTTATTTTATTTACATAGTACTTTTTACTTTATTTTGACAGTCCCTTTAACACATTTAGTTAATTTTAAGTAACACTGCAACTATTTGCCAACTAGTTCTATTTAGAATATTAGTATACTCTAAACCAGGGGTGCCCAAACTTTTTCTTATGAAGGGCCAAAATCCAATCTTGATTGAGAGCTGTAGGTCGAAAGTAAATATAGCAAACTGTATTACATTAAAGTTACCATGGTTAATTTCATAATTTATTTCATAATAATTATAAATAAATTGAAAAAATATCTTTAATCCTATTTAATAATGCATTCAAATTTTTTGAAATGTATGTTATATTATTTTAACAAGCTTACAATAAAACCATTAAACAATGCCAAACACACTAGTCACTGCACACACAAGACACTAGTCACAGAACCTGCCTTTGCTTTGATTTGCATGCTAATGTCTTTTTGCTTTGTTCCCTATTCGTTAAGTGGGAGTATTTACATTTTTTAAAAATCTGATTCATGTAGAACATTTAATTGAAACATTTAATTTCAGTTTGCTTTATTTCTAGCTCAAAAAAAAAAGGCATTCCCGAACCCTTTCCAATAATTTTCCTTCTGGCGGGCCAAATAAAAGGATACAAAGGGCCAACTTTGGCCCGCGGGCCCTAGTTTGGGCATCTCTGCTCTAAACAGCGTAGTAAATAGTAGTAATAGTATAAAGTAGACTCTGAGGTTGGGGTTAGAGTTAATGTAAGTTGACATGTATTTGCAAAATTTCTTATAGTTATGAAAAGGTCCATTGTTGAAGCAATATCAGCAGATATTAAGCAGACAGTCTACAAACAATCAAATGAGAATTTGTTGTCATGTAGTTGCACTAACTTATAGTCAACAAAGTGTGCAATAGGGACAATCAAAATAAAGTCATACTTAAAGTTTTAATATATTTCAAAATGCCTTTAAGTTTTTTTTTTTTGCTATACTGTTAAAAAACTTGGTTCCTGGTAAGACTTTCTAGTGTTTTTACTCACCAATGCTGCATTTATATTATAAATAGACTGTAAAACAATATTACTGTGAAATAGCATAGTGTTATAAAATATTTATGATATTACAAATATTGATGATCTTTAAAAAATTGTACTTCATTTCTGTGATTAAAAGCTGAATAATAATGACTAAACGTCAATAATTCAATGCAGCAAATAATCAGAATGATTTCTGATGGATCATGTGACACTGACGACTGGAGGGATGATGCTGAAAATTCAGCTTTAAAGAACGTTTCCAAATATACTCACAAAAACAGTTATTCTAAACTGAAACACCATTTCACATTTCTCTTTTAAATACAGCCGCATTCAGTATAGTTGACTTGAAAAAAATATTACATTTCAAAGTCAAAAGACTGCAAAATGATTAAGTCTGTATAAAGCTTAAAGTAATACATCAAATCTGCATCAAATTAGGTTAATTCAATTCTCACTATGTATTATATACTATATTTCATGCAAAATCACTGAAAATACAATCACAAAACATTGATTTAAAAAGATATCACCCCTCCCAAAAAAGCTATTATTTATTCAACTTTCACCTTTTTTACCCAAACATGTTTGTTGGTATTTTTTTTCTTATATTGAACACAAAATATGATATATTGAAGACTGTTGGAAAATATTTTCTCCTGCTATGAAAGTCAATCACTACATGATTCTTCAAAAATCCTCATTGGTCATAGCAAAAAAGGTTTGTGAAAAAACATCCTAATTGAAGGCGAGTAAATCATTAATTAAGTTGAAATTTTGGGTGAATTACCCCTTTAATGCCCAGCCCTAATTATAAGTAATAATAATATTTTGATGATCCTCACCAGTGTGTCATCAGGTCTGATCTGTGATGATGGCCTCAGCCTTTTCTGTGCATCGCCAGGATCTGTTTCATATCTGCCATGCATGTCCAGTTCATCAATACCAGAACTAGTCATGTGTTCTTTAACCCAATCCCCAGTCCAACCAGCCCCCCTAACCAAGTCACCTCCACCCTCCATCTGCATCTCCATCTTCTTCGTCCTTCTGATTACATTAGGGTTTCCTAAAGATGTGACTGCATCCACCTCATCATCCAAGGACTGGTCGAGGAAACTTCTCTCTCTTCTCCAGACTTCAGAATCTCCAGGACTTAAGATGCTTCCGGGGAGCACGGTTGGATCCTGGTTTGCTTCAGTGTTTCTCTCCAGCTCTCGGAGACCTGTTGATTCTGAATCAGGATGGAATCTCAGTAGCCGATCTGGTCTTTTATCACCTGTGATTAGACATGTGCCTATATTCAGCTTACCGTGATAATAAACATGCACAATATGGATATTATGGGCATACTTTGACGTTGTTCTCTCTTCTAACTCTTGATATCAGTCTCACACTATTTATTTCCTTTTTCTGAAAGCCTTGATAACACCACCGTTGAGTTTTTCTGTTATTATTTCAGCAAATAGGATCGTACAATTTTTTTTTGTACTCTCTTATTCACTGCGCTCTAAGTTTACAGTTACATTCGCCTGCAGATCACATTTTTGCGGTTATGTATTTGCTCTTTTTTTTATGTGGGTGTGTCGCTTTACGTGTGTGTTACAGGTACGAACGTCATTGGAGGATCCGCATGTCGTGCTGATGACGTTGGTTGCTGTCGCTGGGTTCGCGCCACCAATCGCTGGTCGGCGTAGCGTTTAAAAGCCGAGCCCAAACTGCAATGGCGATCTCTCTCTCTCTATTTCTTTCTCTGGGTTTCAATGAGGACAGTCTCTCTTGCGAGGACTAATCTGAGAGAATGTGTTTCCTTTGCTTGTGATTTAATGCTCTTGTCTAAGTTCTGAGATTTGAAAGTGCAATGTGTTTGCTTGTGAACTTGACCAGTTAACCGATGCTTTTGAGTGATACCTCAGGGAGGGTGTAGGAGTGAGCAAGTCGCGCGATATACATATACAACACTCAGGATCTCTTGTTTTGTATTAGTTCATTAGGTTCAGGAGAGTGAGCTGTTTTGTGTACGTTTTGTTTTTATTTAGAGTAGTTTAGTTAAGAGTTTAGTTATGTTTCTTTTCATGCTTTTCCTTTTAATATTTAGTTTAGTTGTTTAATACAGGTAGTGTGTTTTGTTTTATTTGTTTCTTTGATTTAAGCACCTCTATCTACCTCCTCTCCAACAGGTAATTCTTTATTTATTGTAAATATTTTTCTTTCACTGTACAACTACGATCACTTTCGCTGCTGAGAAACCCAGAAACATGAAAAGTGTCTATTCTGTTACACTGTGGAAGCTTCTGTTGCGAAAAACAAATTCCTTGTACATGTAAACATACCTGGCAATAAATTTCTGATTCTGATTAAATTAATCCTTATAACTAGGGCCAGACGAAATCTGTGGATATTTTTTTTGCTATTTCTGCGGAGTATTTGTTAAAAATCTTCGGATTTATGCGGAATTATTTTAGAAGTATCATAACTAAAACCTTAATATATATAATAAAGAGTAATACCTTTTTAACTTTTATTTAATGTTTACAATGCAAATCCAATAACATGCACTTTATTTGGTAAACAAAGTAAGTCTCTTATATAAAATGTCTACTAAAAGATAGAAAATGGTACTTTACAAACTGTATTGTAAATAAATCATCTGAATATTTTAATATTAGTCAATATTATTACTGAAATTAATTAAAAAACTGAATAAATATAAATACACCCGTAAATAAACCAAATAAATGATTGGCTAAAAATCTGCGAGCGCAGATTCCGTGTGGACCTACTTATAGCTTATATTTACTAATCAGGCAATATTGTAAAGTGATACCTATTTTACTTTATAATAACTTGAAACATTTGCTTATTAAAGCCATACACTAAGTATTTTCTGTTATTATACATGTTAAAGTAAGCTTTTTTGCAGCTCAGATAATGATACTAGTGTATACAGTGATAACTCCAGCAATTAAATCGCCGACAATCGCAACAAGAACATTTGATACCAGCAGAAGTCTACCTGAGATGAACCCCTCCTCAAAGTCTGAAGACGATCCCTGCTGATGCCCGTCTGCCCATCTGTCCTGGAACTCAGTGGTCTGGAGAAGCCTAACAAGGTATGTTGAAAACAATAAAAGTGTTGTCAAAAATCACATTTAAATCTTCCTTTTACACGCTGAAGTGCTTTGATTAAAGGCTTACAAACTAATATATCTACCTTTCTTTGATCTGTTGACTTGTGATCATTTATTGTGTAATAGTGTGGCTAAACTCCGTCCCCACATAATCTATTTAGCTCTGCCCACAGATTCAGAATGTTGTAGTAAATCATGAGTGGTCTACACAGAAATGACTGAAGACATCAAAATGCTGTGTAGTGCAAAGTTTTGGAAAAACAGTCTTCACATTATATTCTTTCTGATCTCAATAATAGGGAAGAGCAATCAAGCAAGCAGATTTTAGTGTTTAATAGATGTCTAATCTATTTAGTCTGTCTAGTCATCAAACAGAAATAACTGAAAGACTACAATTGTGAAGTCCATCTAATCTGTCTATTTGACGACTAGTCTACTCATTGACTATAATTGGACATCTATGAGATTTTTACTGACAGCTCAAATTTAGCCTATTTTTAACCAAGACGTCTATGTTTAGATGACTAACACAAAATTGCTTGGTGGGTTCACTTTATCATGGATTTGTTTACAAGTTTGGTTTAGATTTTTTTTACATCGATTACAATCCAACTACATTTAATCTGACAGTATTGCCACACCACACAAGTGTGATGAACAGCTTTTATTACATGGACACTTTTAAAACGTATTTAAACTAAATCACAGCTTGCAGGATCCATTTATGAAGGATGCAGCCTGTCAAACATCCATGCAGAAGTTTACATTACAGAGATTTTAGCAGCAGTGTTTGTTCATTTGCAAGCAAAACATTGAAAATGTTTAATTATGCTAAACGGAGCCAATCATTCAAGTGGGTGTACATTCTATTCAAATGTTCTGATGAGGGGGTAGCAACAGAAGAGAAAACAACCTGTTACTTCTAAATTATGATTCACAATCTCATGAACTCATAAATGAGTTCTTATGTAAAAATCCTGAAAAAACATTAAGTGCACCTCAGAAAACAGATTCGAATTAGAGCTGGGCAAAGATTAATCACATCCAAAAAATTAGTTTTGACATAATATACACTCACCGGCCACTTTATTAGGTACACCTTATTAGTACTGGGTTGAACCCCCTTTTGCCTTCAGAACTGTCTTAATCCTTCGTGGCATAGAGTGGACATTTGAGTTACTGTTGCCTTTCTATCAGCTCGAATCAGTCTTAGCCAATCTCCTCTGACCTCTAGCATCAGCAAGGCATTTGCGCCCACAGAACTGTCTCGACTATAAGCAAATGTTTAAGTATGCATACTAAGAAAGGGTAAGGGCCTTGTGGGATTACAAGATCTTGAAGGTTTCAAGTACAAAAGTGGTTTTAATGATTTAATGTTTTTATTAGTGCTTTGCTTTATGTTGTTTGTATAATGTTTTAATTCATTTAGTATAGCAGGATAAAATGGTTTTTGGTTATTAAATTTGCATTTTTGAATATGGCACTTTGCGAATAGTATCAACATATTAATAACATAAGCTTCCTTCTTGGTAAATAGAAATTTGGCAATTAGTCGTTTTTGAAATTGGACATCTCAAACCATATTTTCCTTGAGAACTGACAATTCCACAAAATATGCAGCAGTTTCTGGCTGTGGCAAACAAAGCAAAGTTTTGATCTATATCCTGTCTAAACTTGGATAAACGCATAAAGTTGCTGCCATGTGATTGGCTTATTAGAAATTTGCATAAACAAGCAGTTGACCAGGTGTACCTAACAAAGTGGCCGGTGAGTGTACGTGTATAGTTATCATGTATATGTGATTCACATGCATACATTGAAACAAAACTATACAAAACAAATTTGTTACATAGATATTTCAATTTACAATTTATTTTATTCATTCATTCATTTTCTTTTCGGCTTAGTCCCTTTATTAATCTGAGGTCGCCACAGCGGCACGAAGCGCCAATTTATCCAGCATATGTTTTTACGCAGCGGCTGCCCTTCTAGCTGCAACCCATGTCTGGGAAACATCCATACACACTCATACACTACGGACAATTTAGCCTACCCAATTCACCTGTACTACGTGTCTTTGGACTTGTGGGGGAAACCAGAGCACCCGGAAGAAACCCAAGCAACCACAGGGAAAACATGCAAACTCCACGCAGAAATGCCAACTGATCCAGCCCGGGCTCGAACCAGCAACCTTCTTGCTGTGAGGTGATCGTGCTACCCACTACGCCACCGTGGCGCCCATATTTATTTTATATCTAAATATGCATTCGTGTGTGTATTTATGTATACATAATAAACATACACAACACACACACTTAAATTACATCAAAACAAACTTTTACTTTGGAATTTTCTTTCTTTTTTTTCTTTCTTTTTTTTTGCGCAGCACTAATAAGAATATAGTTTAGAAAGTTTTAGAAGACCAAAGTAATAAAAAGTGGAACAGAAAACAGAATAGGATTTGTAAGTTTTAAAGAACTACAACTTTTTTTAATGAAATGGTAAACTGCAGTATGCTTTTTTGAAAGCTTTGATACTTTTGACTCTGTGAGAGTGAAATCAATCTGTATAATCTAAAGATGGCATTAACAATCTCTCCTTGTCCCCTTCCATCCAACTAAGTTTACCATACCCATTTTCCCTCACTACTTTAATACTGTTCTGAGAATGATTAACCACTACTTAAACAGGGTGTTTGATACACAGCTTGAAAAATCCCTGTAAACACAACAATGACCCACAGAGCAATCGACATGACTACACGCAATCTGAACTCAATGTGAAATATGTCTTTTGGAACGAGACTTGATCAACAGGTCTGGTAAAATTATATAATTAAATTTAATTATACATTATAGTAAAAATAAAATATGATTATAAAATATAAAATGTAATTATACTTGAGTCACAGTTTCTCTCCACTGACTGAATACGAACAACACCCTCTGTTAAAAGAAAACACTTCTTCTCCTAACCTGTACAGATTGAGACTGAGCGTGTGGAGGGACATCCAGGACTCTCGGAGACGTTTGAGGTCTTGCAGGATGTGCACTTTGCCTTCCTCTGAGGTTTTGGCCAGCACAGTCTGACCCTGAGCCTCTGTCTGATGGAGCTGAAGTTCCTTCTCTGGAAACTCTCCCAGCGCCCTCTAGAGGACAAACACAGCAATATACATCGTGTCAAAAAATGCAAGGCACAGGCAAGCATTCGTTTGATTTGGTGACATGACAAAATATAGAGTTTTGCTTATATTTTTTGAATCATTTTGAAGCCTTCAGTTCAAACTAACAAGTAAAATTGTGGAAATAATAAAATAAAATGATTTAGGGAAAAGTGTGCATTTAAAATGAACATTTATTGTTAGTTGTAACAGTGCTGTAATTAAAATAATAATAATAATAATAAAAAATAAAAAAATTAAAAATGATATATATAACTTTTTAGATGAAATCTGTTGTTTACAAAGTTTAAAATGAATAATTAAAAGTGTTTGGCAAGTTTTAAAATAAGAGAAAAAGTCTGCATCGCTAGCTGCAAATAATAAAGATAACAATACTTTATTTATATACTGTAGCATGATATGACCACAGTCGTTGACCATTGTGCTGTACACAAATTGTATGAAAATTATCAGACAGGATCAAATGAATAACACAACATACAATATATAAAACATGAAACATATAAAAGAAAAAAAACAAGCTCAAATGACTCCGGTGTTAAAAACCTTTTCGAAAAAATGAACTTCCACCTGAACACGGATTCTGTGGAAACTACTCTGATTCTAAAGAGATAGACTATTCCACAATTTGGGGGCACAATGGCTAAAGTTCGGTCTCCTTTAACTTTCTTTAACTTTGACCTGGAAGTCAGTGCGAAATATATATAGCGCAACAGCGCTCCGGGCATCCGAGTTCGAATCCCGGCTTGTGGACCAATCTCGATCAAATCCCCCTCTCTCTTCCACTTCACTTCTGCTGTCCTGTCAAATAAAGGCAAAATGGCAAAAAAAACTAAACAAAGAGATCCATTGGAGATCCAATGATTTGCATGGAAATCCAGAAAGATGGAACTCATTCAAAAATTCCTTTGAATATGTTTTACTTGGCTCTAGATCAGTGGTTCTCAAACTGTGGTACACAAGCTTCCTACTAGTGGTACGCAGAGGAATCGCTGATTAATTAAAGTAAAAAAGAAATTGTACACACTTTTAACTCTTTGACACATAAGATAACACCGATGTGATCAGTAAATTGATTTTAATAGGTTACACCTTTTATTTAAGTGGCTGACAATAATGAATATTGTTAATTAGAAGAATTAATCTGCCTCGTTTTGGAATAGTGCAGTGCTGTAGCTGCCTACTATGCTACTATACTTCAACACTGGTTATTATTATGGTACTTGGACAATTTTTTCTTAGGTGGTACTTGGAGAAAAAAAATTGAGAACCACTACTCTAGATAATATAAATAAATGACTTGAAATGATTTTTGCTTCACTCTTGACTGTTTAAGCATTAAAAGTTTGATCGAGGCTTTTATGGTCATTTTTACGAAAAGACTTTTACGAAAAGAGGCTTTTATGGTCATTATCTACGAAAAGACTTTACAAACTGTATAATAAATGAATCATATGAATATTTTCATATTAGTCAATATTTATACTGAAAATAAATTTAAAAACTGAATACATCTAAACTTACACACATTTACTCAAGTAAATAAACAGAATGACGGGCTAAAACCTGCGCAAATTCCATATGGGCCTAGTTATAACTGATAAACTAATAGTTTTTAACAGTTAAAGTTATTACATGGTTAAACTGCAGATATATAGTATACAGGTGATGTCTATGTGCACATGTTCAATAAAGTGTATTTGTGTATTAAAAGTTTGTGTTCAGGAATGCCATGCTTTAGAACAAAATGCCTTTCCGAACATGTTCAGCATTATAAATCAATGATAAATCAACAGATTGATTCATTATTCTATAATTAAGATACCCATACAATGATACCACAGCGATCCTTCAATAAATGTATAAATCTTTGAGAAGACATGCGTTTCATCTTTGACATTATGTTCTAAGTACCTCAGCCTCATGCTGGCGGTTGTCAATGCTCCATTCTCCCTCTGATCCACGAAACGAATCCAACTTCTGCTTCATGATCATCAACCACTTCTCCATATTCAGAATGTTTTCATGAAAGCTCTCATGTTCAGCGATGTTCTCCTCGCTTTCGTTCACCTTCATCTGGTAGGAACAAAACCACATGCATGTAAACAGGCATGAAGTTCATAACAAGCCTAAGAAACAGCCGTGAGAAGCTGCAATAGTTTTTTTGGCATCTCTTCAAAAAAAAGAAATTGGGAAAATAATAAAATAAAAATCTTCGGGGCAAAAGTGTGCATTAAAAGAGAAGTGAGGAGGTTTGATCAAGGCCTTCATAGTCATCTTCTTCATCACTATCATGATCCAACACACAGCAGGAGGTATGGAAACCAGGGTGTGATCTCAGCGGTTTCCACAGATCTTCAGGGTTAAATCAGAATCACTTGTGAAGTTGGGCATTTTTAAAGAGGATAGTCAAAAGATATGCAGCCTCCCCTCATTATTAAGAATTTTGCATTTCTGTCAATTAGCGATGCAAAAAAAAAAAGAATTAGAAATATAAAGAATAAGCACATCAAAAAAGAAAATGTATTTGCTTAATGAAAACTTCTTTTAGCAATCGCACTTTTACTTATGAACACTCCTAACTTAAAAGCTGAAGTTGTACCAATTACTGTGAGAAGTCTTTCTTCAGGCTGTGTTATTATTACAGATGCCTCTGAGCTCATGTAATGGTTATCAAAATCACATTCTTACAATTTCTGCCCAACTGTAGAGGCGATGGATAAGAGTGATACTATGATTAGATTCTTATCTTTATTTGGATTGAGTCTGAGAAAAATAATTTGAAATCTAAAACAATTCATCTCTATTTTTATAGTGCTTTTTCCAATGTAGACTGAATCAAAACAGCTTAAGATGGATGATGTTCTAGTAAATTAAAACTGCTTCAGTTCAGTTGTCACAGTTATCTTTAGTTCAGTGTAATGCAAAAGTCACTGATGAAAGACAAATCACTGAAGCGCAGCTCATTCTCCGCAAAAAAATATCAAGCATTACAACTGTTTCAGAGATGCTCTGATCAGCCACAGATCAGTATTTTGCAGTAATGTTTTCATATTATCTCATGAACCAATCACAGTTTGATAACATAATGATGAAATGGGGTGTCACGGTAGTGCAGTGGGCAGCACGATCGCCTCACAGCAAGAAGGTCACTGGTTCAAGCCTCAGCTGAGTCAGTTGGCATTTTTGTGTGGAGTTTGCATGTTCTCCCCGCGTTCGGTGGGTTTCCTCTGGGTTTCCCCCACAGTCCAAACACATGCACTATAGGTAAATTGGGTAAGCTAAATTGGCCGTAGTGTATGTGTGTGAACGCAAGAGTGTATGGGTGTTTCCCGGTGTTTGGTTGTGGCTGGAAGGGCATCCGCTGCGTGGAACATGTGCTGGATAAGTTGGTGGTTCATTCCACTGTGGCGACCCCTGATTAATAAAGGGACTAAGCCAAAAAGAAAATGAATGAATGAATGACTGATGAAATGACCAGAGTCATGAATGAATGGGGCTTGAGGCAACAAAGAGGACAAAAAGGGCCAAAACATGATCCTGACATGCTCCTTTAAACATGCTCATTATGTTTGCAAAACATGCAAATTTTATTTTATTTGCTTATGCTTGAGTAAAAACACCTGTTTGATTTTATTTCTTCTGTTGAACACAAAAGAAAATATAATAAAGAATCCTGGAAAACAAACAGTTACTGACTTCCATAGTGTTTTATGTTCAAAATACAGCTGCTTTTTTCCAACGTTTATCAGAATATCTTGTTTTGTGTTCAACAGAAAAAAGAAATTGGTAAACGTTTGTTGATTAATTAAAATAAGTTGACAAAAGAACCGCTCGAGTGTCAGCAAATTATGAGGAAACTTTTATTTTTGGGTGAATCTCTTTAAGTTAAACATGTTACAAATGTGTCTGCTGAGCTATTTTAAAATGCTCATTCTCTCATTTTCAGTACTCTCACGAATTCTCTCCAAAAGAGTAGTTTTCTCAGGGTAGCCAGAATAACATTTGCCATTTCTCAAAAGAAGAAGACGAAGAAGAAGAAGAAGAAGAAGAAGAAGAAGACGAAGAAGAAGACGAAGAAGAAGAAGACGAAGAAGAAGAAGACGAAGAAGAAGAAGAAGAAAACAATGTTTGTTTAGTTGTCAGTCTTACATTGGACACTGTTTAATTGCACCTTAAAGCTTTCAATTATAATGATTTTGGAATTGTCCTGTACTTTTTACTAATAAGTTAAATATCCTGATATGGACAGTGTTATGATGTTTTTAAAGTCCTCTTAAAGGAAAAGTTCACTCAAAAATAAAATCCCATAATTTACATTCACTTAAGTTGCAAAGTAGACAGAATATTCTGCCATGATTCTAGTTCGAATGAAGTGTGTTCAACTCAGGGGATAAAAAAGTGTGAGATGAAACTTGTATTCAAATGTGACGATTGTGGTGAAATAACCCTTCACACACTTCAGTATTAGGTTTTGTCTGACAACGACACAAACATTGCGCTGAAAATCTTTTCTGAAAGTGAAGTAAACGTCAAGTTCAGCTGTTTTCCCATCTGCAAGGGGTAGACAGCAGTGAACACCATGTAGGAAACGTGTCAATCTGAACACGATTCCTTCTTGGTACACTTATTTGTTTATCAACTAATTAGGCAAGTTAGGGTAATTAGGCAAGTCATTGTATAACAGTGGTTTGTTCTGTAGACTATCAAATAACATATTGCTTAAGAGGGCTAATTATATTGACCTTAAAATGGTTTAAAAAAATAAAAACAAATAAATAATAAACAAATAAAACTTTCTCCAGAAGAAAAAAATATTATTGGAAATACTGTGAAAAATACCTTGCTCAGTTAAACATCTTTTGGGAAATATTTGAAAAAGAAAACTAAATTCACTGGAGGGCTGATCATTTTGACTTCAGCTTTATATTACACAACTTAACTTTCACTTTGCTCACAAAAATAGCTTAAAATGTACAGAAATGTGTAGCACTAACACACTTCTAATTCTCTCCTGAAAAAAACACCATCAGTTACGAATGAATAACTATTTCCAGGGGGGAAGGGGATGAAAACTTACAACCACAGTTGAGAAAGTCAAACAACCTCAAGCGGAACAAATCTTACCCGAACCGCCTTATAAAGCAACCTCCAGTCAGCATACAGACGCTCAAACTTGGTCCTGTTTGCAGGGTTGGATGACACCAGCGTCTCCAGAGCAATGATATGGGCTTCGCACTCCTCCAAGTCCTTTCTAATGACCTGCAGAGAGATGCAAACTCATTTTACATTCAGACTGCCACCAGCGAGTCCCACCTGGACAAGGCACTCTGATCAACCAGCGCAAACACATTGAGCTCAGCGTGACTTAACTCCTAGCTGCTTAAATTATTCACATGACTCTTTTAGTGTGTGCCGAAAGACGATCTAATCAAAAGTCACTGTACGTCTATAGCGTACCACATGCCGAGATTAAAACCAAAACAGCTGTTTAAAAAGAAATTCAAAAACCTCGAGCTTTTGCACACAGCTTTTTGAAGTGAGAAACAGCTACGCGCTTCTGTTTTCTCTGATTTCTTACCCGGAGCTGGTCGGCCTGGCTCTTTTTGGCTAGAATGTCCGGTTGGAGTCCATCTGTCGAGACGAACCGGTCTTTTATGGAGGATAGTTTCGTGTGTATGGAGTCATAAGCGTTGGAAAAGTCCTTTGTTTTCGATATTAAACCCTAAGGGAAAAATAAGAGCACATGGTTTGAAGACAGCATTTACACTTGAAGTCAGAACTATAAAACCTCCTGAACTATGAGACACCCTGTATATTTTTCCCAAATTTCTGTTTAACAGAAAGATTTTTTTCAATTTTCACTAATTTCTAATAACTGATTTCTTTTATCTTTGCCATGATGACAGTACATAATATTTAACTAGATATTTTTTAAGACACTAGTATTTAAATAGTATTAAAAGTGCAATTTAAAGGCTTAACTGGGTTAATTAGGCAGGGTTGTTAGGCAAATTATTGTACAACAGTTGTTTGTCCTGCAGACAATGGAAAAAAATATTGCTTAAAGGGGCTAATAATATTGACCTTAAAATATATTTTAAAAAAATAGAAACTGCTTTTATTCTAGTCAAAATAAAACAAATTAAGACTTTCTCCAGAAGAAAAAATATAGGAAATACTGTAAAAAACAAACCTTGCTCTGTTAAACATCATTTGGGAAATATTTACACAAAGAAATATATAGATATATATATAGATATCAAATGTTCAAATATCAAATTTTATATTTGAATTATAAAGTTGTTTAAGAACTACTGAATAACAACCGAAAGTCCTCTTGACTTAAAAAAGAAGCAGGTCTATCACATAATAAAAATACAGTTTTAACAAATGGAGCTCTTTTTTAAGATGGACAAGTTATTTTAATATATTATTTAATCTACTTGAATACATTTACACAAATAAATAGAACTTAACAATTGCAGCAAACACGAAAAGCATTGACTTTAACAACCTTTTCTGTGAAATAAAAAATTTAAATCATGTGAAAAATCTACTTACAATAAAATAAAATGTTCTCCTTTTTGACAAACATGACAAATATAAATGATAAATGATAATATAGATCTATTATGTGGAAAAAACAAACGAATTTAAGCTTTTTAAATCACTTGTAATAATACATTTAATGAAACATTTGAATTAACAAGTGGTTTAAGAACTACGGAATAATAATTGAAGGTAAAAATAATTACTAAAAAGCGAATAGGTCTGTCACAAAATATTAATTGAAAAATACAGATTTTACAAACAGGGCTCTATTTTAACAGTTCGATTTATTTTACCGACCTGAATACATCTACATAAATAAACAGAACTTATTTCAGCCGACTTAAAAAGCACTGACTTTAACATACTTTTCAGTAAAATAATAATTTAAAAAAAAGATTAAAATAATATAAATAACTTTAAAACAAAATATAACATAAGCAAAACAGAACAGAACAAAACCAAACAAAATAAACAACAAGCAAAACTAAACAAAACAAAACAGTACAAATGTAAACAAAATAAAACAAAAACAAACCAAACAAAACAAAACAGTAAAAAATCCAAATCAAACCAAAACAGAACCAAACCAAACAAATACAAACCGAACCAAACTAAACAAATCCAAACTGAACCAAACAACAAAACAAATCGAACCGAACAAAACAAAACAAAACAAAAAAACAAACCAAATCAAACCAAAACCAAACAAATCTGAACTAAAGAGTACAGAACAAAACACAACAGAACAGAACAAAAAACAGCAGACTTGAAAAGCACTGATTTTAACATGCTTTCAGTAAAATAAAAAAAGATTAAAATAACTTTAAATATAAATAACTTTAAAACAAAA